>JAOVYW010001443.1:0-16244 GCA_025775045.1 Hiodon tergisus | reverse complement strand
CAGGTTAGTTATCCCTCTCAAACATATAACAACAGTTATACTGAACACTCACTGAATTACTGCAGGTTAGTTATCCCTCTCAAACATATAACAACAGTTATACTGAACACTCACTGAATTACTGCAGGTTAGTTATCCCTCTCAAACATATAACAACAGTTCCCCTGTCCTTCTTTAACTATTGGGTTAACGTTTGATTCCGATACTGAACCCAAAAGCTTTTGACAATGCATTGTTTTCCCACACACATCACAGCAAGTTCTCCTATTAAGTAGTCACCATTGTTTAATAGCATCATTATAGCGCAATTCATTAGGAACGTTTTCCATCTCTGTCTCTGTGGTTTCCCAATAGCATCATTCAAAACTGCTTAGCCAAACCCAGCCTGACAGTACGATGTGATAGGTTCTCAAGTGAAATTAACTCCTTGCGTTCATAATATTTCTGTAAAAAAATGCTTAATTGCTTGATTGCTTAGCCTCTTGATTTTTAGACAGAACTCAGGAGGCCTACCTGAACAGCGTATGTCTTGCGACACACTGCTCATCTGATACTGCATGGAAAGCTGCAGCCAATGCATCGGAATGCAGACGAGGTGTAAATTCACCTTACGCTCGGGCTGCGTCCGGTCCACACCAGTGTTCATGCACCGCGCAGTGACAGCTACACTGCAGCAACAGTGATCACTTACTGTGCCTCTCGACCCAAAAATGAGGATTCGTGTCAGGACTGCCTGCCACTGAGCCAGTAGGACAGAGGGACTAACCCTGCCACTCTCAGCCGAAACAGTTATGATGACTGATTCATTCCTACTCGTAATGTGAAAACAAAGAGGCCTTCAGCGACATGTAAGGACACAATTTGGTCACAATTACTGGATGCATAATAGAGGCACAGAGGCGGCCACCTAGCTGCAATACGCTGAGGTGCCCGCAAATTAACTTCACAGCTGAGTGAGAAAATTGCTCATGGACATGGTAGTCTGTGGCAGAGTTATCATTTGAAATTATTTGAAACTAAAAGGTAATATGATCGAATGAAATTACTTTCAGTCCCAGGTTTTTTTTCCCTCCAAAATCAGATGAATGAGATGAATAAGTGCTATTCTTTGGTTATACTGAGATTTCAACATGAAGCACGCTTAGTGTCCTACAATAGCATTGTTATGGAAACGAGGAAAATCTGTCAGGTTACAGGATTTTTTTTCTTAATTATTCACCTCGGCTCAAATTATCAGCCATGCACAATACGCAGCCATGTCAATTATAATTATAAAACATTTATTTGTAAACGAAAGTTTTGAAGTATTTGTATTTTCTTAACATCTGTGTTATGGGAGTCGTGTAATTTAACACATGCGTAGTAGACAATATGTCTATTTGAAGCAATTCGTATGTCACAAGGTACAAATGCACCAAAGCAAAAACGAACCCAAGCGCAGCTCCAAATAAACATGATTTCTATTAACTAAGTTTTTAAACAAACTACAAAACCAAAAACAGAACTCGCCCCGACTGAGGAGAAGTGCAGGTTTACATGGAAAACAGAAACCCAAATGGGGAGATACTGGGCCAATGGGAACAGAAGTGAATCAAACAAAGTGCCCATGGGTCTGCGGAATGTTAACTGAATGATTGACAAGAGCTAGAAGTTGACCGAAAGCAAAGAGTGAAGGCAGACTGTGACATCGTATTTCATTTTTCAGGATCTTTCCTATTTTTTTGTCTACAATCGCTTAATACATGCAGACATTTAAGTGAGTGATGCCTCTGTTTTACTTACAATAATATATTTAGCATTCCCCCCCTATAATCTCAGAGAGCAAAACTACTACGCTAACAGCCCTAGCTACCTGGAGGATATTTTCAAACTTCAGTGAGGCCATGCTTTGACGTACCGGCACACTTTGTCCTGGCTCGGAGTGGAGGCCCCGGTGCCCCGGTGCCCCCATCCAGGGGCCTGCTGAGCAGGACGCTGATCTCGTATTCGGTGTCCGGTTCCAGGTGGCCGATCTTGTGGATGGCCTTCTCCACCGGCTGCATGTCATACATGCTCCCGGACACCATGCGGTACTCCACCAGCCGCTCAATGATGGGACCATCTCCGTTGATCGAGTTGGCGTTGAGCTGGATCCACAGGTAGGTGGCGCCCACCGCAGAGAGCTGTGGGGGTGCGATCGGAACAGGGGGCTCTGGAGGACAAAGCCCAAAAAAAAAGTTTTTCAAGTGGTGAGGGATCTGCTGCAGAGCCTTGACAATGCAAAAGTACACCCTGTCATGAAAACATAACATCTTTAAGATTCTCTATGGGGAGATTTCATTACATTCACAAATGTATTTAACTTAGATATAAATTCAATTAATCGGACCAGATATTTTCTAGCTTACAGCAAAAAAAATTTTTTATAATGATTGTGTGGAAAACAAAGGGGGGAAAAATCAATGGGATAACTTTATGAACTGCAACTTAAATATGCAGTTAAAGATCTCTGATTAGGTCACAAGTATACTTTTTATATTTGGCGTTTGTTCTTTAGTGATGGAGGATTAACATTCCACACGTCTTGGCAATACAGTGAAGCTTTCAAACAGAAATAAAAGTTTTATGGGGAAGGGGGTCTCTCTGTCTGAAATAAGCTCATGGGAGTTGGAGGTGAGAAAGCAAACCAATTAATTTCCTGACCCATATCAATCTGAAATGAAGCTGAATTCATTACTTCTTAGCCCCTAGGTCTTGCTCCGTTTCTCCTGTGACCCATTTACACAAAACTGTTTCACTGAGCTCTTTGTCTGCCAACAAAGCGATTTGATAATGAACCATTACAGCTGAAAATCTATTAAACCAGAACCTACAAATAAAACAAATCCTCTCTCTCCACTCACGCAGATTCAATCATCCTACATGTTTACATGCCTTGTCGTGCATCCAAACAACATCTTCTGTTTGATCAGAGCAATGCCTTGTGAACTTTGTCTTGTGGAGCACACTCACAGAGAGATCCTGTTTGCATGCAGTCAACAGTGCAGTATGATGTGTCCCACATTCCATCCATTTGTACTTTGTATAAGCTGTCACCCCGGTTCCTCCTGTCATTATTGTCATGTGTGCAGTCGCCGAGCTGGGTTGTCTTTCAGAGATCGAGAACCGAGGCAGATGGAGAAAATTGCTCCATCTCCATATGGACATGCTCCAGACTACATCTAATGGACTTGGAGTTAATATATAGCAAAATAATTTTAATGTATAGCAAAATCAACCGTTGGAGTTGGAGATCATTTTGCTGCATGTAAACGATGAGAAGAACTCTGGCAAGACAAAGGGGGGGATCTCGCAGCTTGCCAGGTCAGGATTCCACCGGGTTTTCTAAGAACTTTTTAATTAACCGAGGATTAAGACAGGCCCTTGGCTTTCTGATTCATGTAATGACAAGTGGCGAGGACCTATAGTAAGATCAATGAAAAAGCCCCTACAAACCCGGAAAATTGGAGGCCCAGATTAGGGGAAACTGTATTGATCTCAACCACAGAGAATTACCACAACAAAAGTGATAATAGACCATTTACAGTTTTTTCTGCGACATCTATCAGTGTGTGTGAAAATCCATTTAAAAGATAGTGTCACTGTCAAAAACACACAGAACCACAGTACTTCTGTGTTACAAGCCCTTTGGTTCTACATAATTCTAGCGTCATTGCATTCATAATGGTGCAAGACACAGATGATAACTTTTTTTTGTAACCTCTTAGATAAATTGTGTATTGAGTTCTATTACTCCTCCAATTTAAGGTAAGTGAATTACGCTAAAAGCACACATATGACAGAATAATACCATTAGCTGCCTGAATGTTTACAATTAGATCTCGGTAAATAAATGGGAGTTGCTTTTGGCGACATTGACTGTCTCCAAGGTAGCTGGATGAAGGTCAAGGAGTCCACAGATGGCTGGCCCCCCTCAACCTCGGCCACCGGCCCCTAAAATGGGACTAATCCCAGTTTCCGCCCCGCAAATCAAACATCACCTCTCCTGAACTGGCTAATCCCATCCCCGTCTTAGACGCACCCATCTTGTCAATCCGTCGAAATAAGCCCGAGTAAACATGTGCGGCAGGAAACTGCGGCAAGCGTCTGCCCTGCACACTAAACCGGCCCACAATCCCCTCACCCTTATTTGACTCCTCTATTCGGATGGCGAGACAATAAAAAGCTACTCTTAGACACCTGTCACGGAAGGAGGGGACAAAATGATCTATCGTCACACTGATTGGCCCTTTGACACAGCTTGTTGGATTAATTGAGGATAAAGAGACATACCGGTCTTGTGGGCTGACTCAAATGCAGGTTTTTAAATATTTTATTAGACGAAGTGACAAATGGCTGAATCTGTTCAGTGGTATATTGCCTCTAAGTGACACGCAATCTGTCACTTTGATGTGGAGCAAAAGCGAGTCAGCTCCTATACTTTCTCGGAGGTGCTTAATAAATTCTGAAATGGTCCGCAGCGCATGACAATCCAACACTTTGTGTCATTCAATATTTGACCCATGTCACCCCTGTGCAGTGATACTGATAAGATATTGTACCTGCAGCAGGTTTTTTAATGGATAGCTAAAATTAGACTCAAATTCAGCCATATAAGATTGCATCCATTGTATACTACTGTATTCCCATCTATTTACATATATAATAACTACTGTACAAAATGGTTGCTGTTAATGTCTGTAATTTAACAGCAATTTACATTTAGATCAATATTGAAATCATATAGCAAAGAAAGAAAAAAGTTCTAAATATAGCGCTTCGGAAAATGATCAAAAGTAAGCAACATGTAAACCCAATTTAATGCTAACCAAGCAAAAACAATAAAGGTGCTTGTCCGTGTCTACGCACGAGGGGTCGGAGAAAAGACAAAGTGTCCCTGTGTCGGCCCAGGAAGGCATCCAAAACAGCGCAGCTGGGGCGGACGCCAGGCACAGGTCATTACGCAGCTGTTACCATGGTGCTGACCCAGCAGCCGGTCAGTGCAGGGACAGCTGCGGCCCGCCCAACTGCTGCACTCGCGGCCACACCCCACCCCAAAGGAGCAGGACCTGGGAGAGAGAGTCACGTCTCTTGCTGGCACTCCGGTTATATTTAGTTTGGTCGCTCCCGTGCACTCCTCGCCGGTATCCAGCGTGTCTCCTTGTTAAGATCCAAAAGGTTCTCATTATTTTGTCCTGTTCTCTAATTGGCCTGCCATGTGGTGAATTGATCAGCTCCAGATTCAGGAAGGAAAAATGATGAGCCTGATGGTCCTCCTTTGATTTTAGGTGCGTTTTCTCATTAGCGGTGACAGCAACGTCAGCCACCCCCCGCAGAGCTCATGGTGACTTCAGGTGACCAGAACCAAGGCGAGGCACAGAGAGAGTTATTATCATTCGAAAACACAGCTGGGCTTAAGCAGAGCCCAAGTGCCAAGAACGTCTGTTTTTTTCTCTCTCCTTCTTTGGGATGCTCTACCCAAACAATGTGCACATCAAATACAAACACTGCAAGGCGTTGAATAAAATCTCGAATGATTGATAGTAATTGATAAAGTTTGTGTAATGAAAATCTAAACGGGGGTAAGAGATGAAAAGCTTACTTCCAACAGTTCATCAAAGCCCCCAGGGCCACTCATCCCGGAGTGAACCGCAGACAATATCAACTGACCTGATGTGCTGAACCTCCGTTAAAGAGTTAACACGCAAGCGTAATTAGCCAATTTCAGTCTCGTAGCTACCGCTGGATTTACGCATTAATGGCTCTCTATAGGGCCAAAATAGACTCGGTGGTTATTAAAGTGAAAGTGATGCCCTGTGTCAAAGTTTTCCGACGTGCACTATTCCTTCGGAGGACTGAGGTCGCCCTTGTTAACCTGCCGGCACGCTGCTAGAATCCAAAGCTCTGCGAGGCGGGATCACGACACCCGCTAACCTTGGAGTGGCGCAGGAACAGCATTCTGCTCTCTGACAAACCTGCCTCCTCGGCATTAACACAAACTAATGGTTAGACGTAGAGAGCGGAGCCCCAAAAGATCAGAATGCGTCGATCAGAAATCTTCCTTCCGTTAATGGAAAAGAATTTCGAAAATGAAAAACATTCAGAAGACCCAACTCAGGTAAATAGGAGGAAATAGGTGACGCTGGAATAAATTCCAGTCCCTGTGTTTCAGAAAACTGAGGCCTATAATCTGACGGTAGGAGGAGGCGATTGGCGATGCGTGCCTTTAAAACTCAATTTAAACAGGAAGATTTATTTACAGACTTGACCATTCAGCGTAAAAGCAATTCCCAGCGACCGCTCTGATGGAGCGTTCACTGCGACGGTTTCTTCAACTAGCAGGAGCTAAAAGCGTTAAATGTTTCCAGGTGGTTCTTCACCCGGTTTGTTACAGAGTGATTGACAGACCACTATCTGGCTGGACAGAATTAGACATATAAATCATTCTAGGCTGTGAAACAAACACGCCGGACAGTGAATTCAGCTCAGAGCACAGCGGGGAAATGCTGGAGCAGAAATATGGATGGCCATTACTGGACTCCGTAGGCTATAGTGAAAGTGAAAGTGGGAAAGATTTAGATTCAACATACATCATAAATTGTTATAAAAAAACGACCAGAGGAGTTTAGGTCTAATATCAGAGGGCCTAAAACTATCCCAGCTGAATAACTCCCCCCGGCACCCAAACCTTCATTCTCTAAAGGTTGAATTTTCTTCCATTGAAGGACAGCCTTTCTATAGAAACCCAAAAGCTAAAATGCAACATCAAATGCATTTATTAAAATACCTGTGGCTTAAACGGCATCACTTTAAGTCGTTTTTTAAGAAATTCAGAAAAAGGATTTGAACAAACTTTTTTTTTTGGTCAATACAGATTTTTTGGAAGTCCCTATGGATACGCTGGAATAACTATATATTCGACTTTTCAGACTTTTTCCAGATTTGTAGTGGAAATTGTACTTACGTTTTATGATCAGTTCGCCGTAATTGGATACTCCAACTCCTTTCTCTGAATGAACAATACACCGGTAGGACCCAGAGTCACCCTTGGTAGTGTTTTCCACATCAAAAACGCCTATAAACCGTCTGTTGTTCCAAGGCTTAGTTGATTTCATGGGTGCTTCCCGACCACCGATTCCCTGTTCAGGAGACAAATAGGAATTTAGGCCTGGGGCATCGCTGCCTAAGAACCTGAAGTACCCATTCATTCATAGTGCCTGTAGGGCTCCCTTGCTCAGACAATACAAAGGCTTCTGAAGGTGTGTTACGTCTGCTAAACCTAACCAAATGTTTACATGTCAGGCATCTCTTAATCACTGAGGGAAAAAGAGAAGAGTCAGGAGAGTCAGTTATAAAACTTTTAATTGACAGGAATCAATAATAGGCAAAAATAATAAACATAAAAATGCTTGAACATGCTTGTGAGTGTCTGTGCGTTCACGAGCATCCACTGTTAGCGGTTTTCGTGAGAAGCAGTCGGAAGGTGAGAGCTTTTTATCATTCTCCTTTCCACACGCAAACTCCGGATTCCCCACAGCTGTCACGCCACGCACCAGGCAGATGGGGGACATTTACTCATTATGAATATTTCTTCATTACTGTCATCTGGGGATTTCACATAATGCTGGTGTTTTATCTTTTCCGTTAATGAGGATGCGTTCGTTAAAGTGACAAACTGCCTCGCACGGGACCTTCCCCAAACGTGTGCTTGCGCTGATCGCAAAGCTGACATGCGCTCAGGAGCTGATGTTTAAGGGGCATCCGTTAGTTTTAGCCCCTACGCTTCTCATTAACCCGTCAAGGGCAACGCAAGTTCACAACAGCAGGCCCTCAGACCTGTGGACAAGAAAACTCGGAGTGTCAAAAAGAGGAGGTGGGAGGTCGACACGTACACTGCGCGTTGCACCAAAAAGTAAACAAAAACACGACTGATTCCGTTACAAGTGTGATAAGAGTTAATTGGTAAATGCAATTACCTGTAACCAGAGGTTGTATTTGTCCTTGAAAACTGCGTTGACAGTACAGTAGAAAGAGGCGGTTTGTCCAGCATTGACCTCCACACCCTTGATATGCAGGAAGTGTGGCGTGCCTACTGTAAAATGCAGATGGAAAAAACAAATCAGTTTTCATTTGCATCTCGCACTATGCAAGATAACACACTGGGTGGAAATACATGGGCATATGTGAAAGGAAAGGAGAGGTCAGATCCCTTTTTTATACTTTTAAGAAGCTAGTCCAATTTAATTTTGCTAATGGGCCTCCGTTTGGTTCATCCATCTTCGATGGTTTTCCTTTTGAACCTTAGCAGCAGTTAAGTTATAAAAACCCGGGCCAATCCGGCCAGCAGGAGAACGCTGCAAATTTTCCGCTTTCATTCGTCCTTTCCTGGCCAGAAAAGAGTGAAGTAAAGTTGGTCCTTCACTGGTATAGCTTCCACTGATCTTTTCTCCATTTGATATTAAAAATAACACTCTACAACCGTTCTGAACTATTTTGATACAGGCCAGAGATGGAAAGATAAACTTATCTACTTTTAGCTTACGAAAAATACCGCCCCACATCACAGTAGACTATTTAGGCCACATGAGCTTCAGATCCCCTGTTTCTTCTCTTACGTTGGAGGCAAAACAGCGTGGGGAAATTGCTGAGATGAAAATCCCTTCTTGGTGCTCCTTGACAACAAGTACCAAACAAACAAGCAGACACACTCCTGGGTACACCGAGTACTTCGCGGTGCACCGTCTTATCTAATTGGCCGGCTCAGCCAACAACAAAGCAACGCACGAATCTGGGTCAATACGCATTTATAAAAGAAGGTGGGACGACCGCCTTGGATAAAAACACATGCTAATCGAGTTAGGACGGGTACTTTTTTAATTGCTTCCTGCAACTCATGTAAAGCAGGCTGTTGTGACCTTGATTCCGTACCCAGGACAGCGCGCTGGTTTCATGCTGTTATGTTGCGGGTTGAACCCTGATGCATCTTCTCGGTTTTGTTCCTCTAATTCTTGTGACTGTTCTTCTTCATATATTTATTAATATTTTTCTCAACTTTATTGTTACATTTTGAGGGTTTTAAGGCAATAACAGATTTCCATCTAGACTTTTTATGGCCTACACACCTAAATTTACTCCCTTCCATTTTGTTGGTGAGTAAGTAGCAAAGTTTTTCCATTTCCATTCTTTCCCTGTTGATATTATATGCATTTTCTGGGCCACTTAGTCAGCGCAAACTACCGTGAAGCTAGCAACAACTAATGGCTTTCTGTAGCGTGACTTAACCTTGCAGAGTATGTATGCAGGCGGAGACGCGTGCACACTGATGTCATTCAGGGTGTGATTAGCTGTGCAGGAGAACAAAACCATCATCGCATAAACCTCACTTGCTGCAGTGATGGTGGAAATGTTGCTTGTAAAGAGTTTGTCCGCGTGGCGACAGTTCCCCTCTCCTCTGGGCTAGAAGCTCAAGTCGGTTTGTAGCTTCTACCATCAGATTACAGTCTCAGATCTGCTCTTCCCAAATGCAGACTGCTGGTTAGAAAACGGTAATCATTTTTAAAATGCCGCTGGAGGAGAGGTCATTAGCAGTGAGCAGTGATGAAACGACGTGGGCCACCGTGCAGCCTCCGCTGCAGCAGACTCGCGGACGATAAAGAGAGTTGGTCCGCTCGTTACCGCGGGAGGGCAGGGGCATCCGTCATCGCGCGGTCGGCCTCCCTTCCAAATTAAACCCCGAGAACAAATTATGCCAGGAGGATGGCAACACCGGGACCGGTCCCTCCATTATGTTCTGGCGGTGGAGGCGGTTACCGAGCTGGCGAGTGTGCGGTTGGGTGTGCGGGACATTCACACCGCTTCAGGGACGCTCACTTCCACCACAACGGTAGCAATATCCTTTATTCCCACCAATGAACGATGTTTATTGACTTAACACTGCGCCATGCGCACCCTTGTATCGTATTCCATCAACATTGCTTAAATTTACAGAATAAAAAATTAAAAAAATAGATTGAGGCTTTGTAGGGATTCTTGTGGGAAGGCCACAATTAATTCCATTCGAGGGCTGCATGATTTGTTGCAAAGGACAAATGTATTACAGTTCATCTCAGATCAAATCAAAAGCCGTATTGGCATTACAAAACAGAATCATTTGCTGCCAAAGCAATACTTTGTAGTATATTCTAAAGAGGCTTCATGTGTATTGTACTATGCAACTATAAATAAAGTACATTCATTATAGCGAACACTGTGGATCTCCAGCTCTGTGGCAGGCAGACACAATTACTATTATAAAGTGTCAAGGAAAGGACAAGTAAGCCTTTGACACTGTGCTTGATGATAGACTTTTTTTTGCGGGAGGAGTTGGACTCACTGCACTGGTGGCCTTGGAGAACGATGTCCTTGATTGCCAGGAGGCCGTGCTTTCCAGAGGTCACCACTTCAAACACAATCTGTGGAGGAGAGCAGAGAGGAGGAGAGAGTGAACGGCTGAGAAGCAGGGTAAGAAAAGGAGCGTGGCGTCAGCGTCGGGGTGCGGATAGGGGCTGTGGCACGGGCTAGGCGTCTGGCTGCGGAGCCAGGTGGTGAATCACCCTGAGGCCAGCAGAGAGCTGAAGGACAATCCCAGGTCAAGAAGGTCACTTCGGATGAGTGTGTGACCTCCGTAACTGATTTATCCTGTGGGGAATGCATCGTCTAATGTATTTAAATCTCCTTTACCTATGAAGGGCTCAACAAGTTACCCTACGGGACAGCTCGTTTCTGTTTTCACGAAAACCAAAGGAGTGACTCACATAAACAGGTTGTTTTTGGAGTGATGTTACTGTAACTAGCCAAGAATGCCTGAATCTCTTCCCAATTTGGATTTCCAGCCAGATAATAAGAGCAGTTTTTCAGTCTTGAAGACATATAATATTTGCAGAGTCTGAACAAAAGGTTTTAATTGTGAAACGGGTTTAGAGTTCATATCAGGCCATTGTTACTTGCAACAGCTGACAAAGTAACTGAGGGAAACCGTTTCCATTACATATGACCTGCTGCACCTGATGAAATACAGAGGATTCGCCCCTCATTTCCACAGACAGAAATCATTTCTCACACTCTAAACCCCAGGCACTTCCGGAAAAACATTTGCTCATCTTATCAGGCAGGAAACAACCTTTCCTCCCAAAAACCGGTTTTAGGCAGCAACACGGCTCACATGACTTACATGAGCATTGGTCCTTGGCAGGGAAGGGGACCTCAACACGCTCCCCTGTCCGACGCAAAGCCTAAGCAGGTCAAAGGTCGCTGAACCTAATTCTCTGAGGCTGGGCACTCAGCCATATCTCTATCCGCAGTGAATAATTCCTAAGTATAGATACACAGTTCAAGGCAAAACCAAAAACATATCTAGTTCATTTTTCTTCTACGACTACCCACAATCCTCAGGTCAAAGGTCTAGTAGATTGTATATGTATCAAGTATGTGTTTGTGTATGTGCATGTATAGCTTGGAACGCACTCACAGCTTAAATGTGGTCTAAACGTTAACAGAAACAATGCGTCCCACACACCCGGAAAGGCTAGCTCGCCTGTAAGAGCTGTGAACTTGGACTAAAGAATGTCAGTCGGCACCACAGTGAGGGTGTGGCGTTCCTTTGGCCGACCGCGCACCGTCTCCTAGGACCGAACAAATAAGCAGACGCTTCACATGACATCATTTCCTGGACTCTTCCTGCCGGTGAACTCATCCTCGGCCTGCTCGGCGAGCCAGAGTGAGCTGCACGTGTGTTTCCTGGGACAGCTGCAGCCTAGCAGGCCTGGTACGCTTCGCAGAGCTTCGCAGAACAGCGCAGAGCAGCGCGGCGAGAGCCAGCAGGCCAAGGTAATACTGTCACCTGGGACTGCAGAGACACCTGAAAATGAGTGCTAATCATTTTCTCCGGAATGAATGTAAATGGATTTGGTGCTAGTTATGGTCCCATGAGGGCCCTATGTAGAGGGATGACTGACAACTGGACTCATTCTTGTGGAATGTCACAGTGTGTTGCGATGTTTTCCCATTCTATTTTTCCTGCTAATTTAACACATTGAAATACTCGTGATCAAAAATAATTAGGTCTGTTTAATGAATATTAATACACAGAAGGGAAATGAAAAAATTCTCAAGCTCCGGTTAAAACAAGGTCCTACTTTAAAACCCTCTGGTATTATTGTCTGCGTGTGCATTTCGTTTGTATCTGTGTGTGAGTGTGTGTGGCGTTTTTTTTTAGGGTGGGGGGGGGGGTTAGGGCTTAGGTACAAAGCCTAGGATTTATGCAAGAAGATAATGAAACATTATCCTCATATATAATGGGGATTTCTTTTTCAAAGTAAGGGGAAAACTATACCCTGTAATTACAAAATAAAGACAATGTAATCTCCAAGTACCAGGTGGTTTGATTTTGACAAACACTTAGGATACTATGTAATTACAGATACCAATAATTATCTCTACATTGTTAATCAGACATAGGTTCGAAGATTGCAATTTCCATTATTCAACAAGGACAGTAAAACAAATCTTATCATACACTTTGGAAAATTATCCCCAGTGCTATTGTACGGATGGATCGATTGCCTGAGCATTTTTGTGACAGATGTCAGGTATTTCCCCAAAACACACAGAGTTGTATCATTCTTCATCCACCCCAGAGAGGCTGACTGAGTGAGGGACTGAGCTGCACCAACAAGAAAGACCAATCCAAGGCACACATTCACCACTCCAACAGACCCTGTCACCAGAGTCCTACCACTGTCTCCAACAGACCCTTCCACCAGAGTCCTACCACTGTCTCCAATAGAGCTTTCTACCAGACCCTTACACCAGTCCTACCACTGTCTCCAACATAGTCTTCCACCAGAGTCCTACCACTGTCTCCAATAGCGCCTCTACCAGACCCTTCCACCAGAGTCCTACCACTGTCTCCAACGGGGCCTTCCACCAGAGTCCTACCACTATCTCCAACAGACCCTTCCACCAGAGTCCTACCACTGTCTCCAATAGAGCTTTCTACCAGACCCTTACACCAGTCCTACCACTGTCTCCAACTGAGTCTTCCACCAGAGTCCTACCACTGTCTCCAATAGAGCTTTCTACCAGACCCTTACACCAGTCCTACCACTGTCTCCAACTGAGTCTTCCACCAGAGTCCTACCACTGTCTCCAATAGAGCTTTCTACCAGACCCTTACACCAGAGTCCTACCACTGTCTCCAACATAGTCTTCCACCAGAGTCCTACCACTGTCTCCACTGACATGAGTTAACGGGTTCAAGAGAAATTCCAGAATTTTCTTCAGAAATTCAATTTTTGCACTCTCTTTCGCCCTTCCTCTTTGTGCGTCTCATTAGTCATGAGAGTTAAACAATTAAAAAAATTACCTTCTGTGCTTTCCTTTTCTTTCCAGAAGCAGGTATTAAGAGAAAAGCATTGAGTATGCTCACCACCCCCTCCGCACACCCCACCTATTCTCATGCAGAGGCCCGTAATGAAATAACTCACTGTCTCACAGGGGGCCAATTTTTTATTGGAAGGCAAAGGGACTTTTCTGTCAAATAATATTCAGCCCCCGTGAGAAACAAGAGGTAAGAGGACTCAAATCAGGCAGGTGTCAAATCGCCCTTCTCGGTCTCCTTTGTTGTATGGTGTCAGGTGTGAATATGAGTTCAGAAAAGAAACTAATTAGGATGAAGCTCTGATGTTTCTGACAGAAAATGCCTTCTCCCACTGCAACACAGTGGGACTCATGAGGAAGGATCCAGATTCTCCATTATTGCTCACTATAAAACCCGGCGCAGGGCTGAAGGAAACATTTTATAATGTGGGCATTGGAGAAATCCATCCATTTCTTTTATTACAAAATAACTTTTATTCCACTGAATATTCCGGCAAACTACCTGGAGTAATAAGCAATGATAACACTGGAGTTCTGCAAGTCTTGAGCTTGCAGGCTCTTATGCATGGTGATTGGGCAAGTCTACACCTGTCACGGATGTTGACGCGTATACGCTTTCAGGGAAGATGCATCCGTATTCTTTTGCGATGTTTAGTCACTTCAGGGCATTTTGTGATACCAAGAAATGGGATGGTCCCAAACGTTCCTGTTACTAGTCACTAATAATTTTCCTAGTCAACAGCTTGGACTCGGCATGGATGTTGAGAGCCTTACCTGGTAGGAATTAGGCCAAAAGGTGCTGACAGCAAGCTCCACTTGGCCCCAGGTTCGACTGGCAGGCCCAGATGAGTTCCACACTGGCGAACCCAGGGGACTGTGGTTCTCTTTGACATAGATTTTGAGTTGCCCTGGGCTGGCCCCGTCCCAGCCCGACACAAAGTACTGGACGTTGACACAGTGAGTGTCGTTTTCCCTCAGCGGGGGCATGAGAAGATGGGCCTTCTGTCCTGCAAATCTGCCGGAGGTGTTAACCATCATGAAGGCTGAATCTGAAAAAGCAAAGAGGACCAGGTTTAACGACTCTCATTGTTTTAGTTCAGATGCTGCATGCAGGATCGTGGGTGTGAAACAGCAGTAGGGTGATAAATGAATATGAAGAATATTAAAGACAACATTCAGGGAACTAGAGAGGACAGCGAAGATCATTGAAACTCTGCAATGACTAGAGCCTGTTATTGACGTTTGCCTTTGCTCTCAAAGCCACAAGACTCCACACACAAACAGAACTGGTACTGTTTCTGTCGCACATTTTACAGAACACGCGCAAAGGCCCAGGATTTTGGCTCGGTTTATCTGCACTGGTCAATAAATCAATGCAAAAAACATTAGGAACGACCTAAACAATAAGGCCTATTCAAAAGTTTCCCATTTTAACTTGATGGCAAAGTTTAATCTCGTGCCTGTAAAACACTAATGGAGAGAAACATTCTTTATCGTAGTACGGGCATTATATGAAACACAGTACAAAGCCATTGAAATCATTGCGTTTTGGTACATTTTACGATTAAACCCAGCCTTCGTGAAAAGCTGATTTGACACATTAATAACTACAGTAATAACAAGCTGTGTAATCATGTTTTCAGTCTTGGATAACAAGCGACGGGGCGGTCCAATTTATAGATTTAAGGACAAGTAAAGGCATTCTGATGAATAACCAGGGTGTAATGACGGAGACATCGGCATGTCGACTCAGACGGCCCGTTCTTCAGCCAAAACTTGACTCATCTTTTGCTTCAGCTCTGAAATGCTTATTTGAGCCGCCCCCCCCGCGCCCCCCTCGCGCCCCACTAATCAATCATGAAGATAATCGGATAAAGAACCTTTACAGGGGATATCATACATGTCTGGACATGAAACACAGAAGGTCATAGTATGCGCTGACCCCACCGCCCCTGCCATTGAGATAAGCCATCGATAGCTTGCTTCATGGAGGGAGTCATTGAGGGATTTTCCTACTGTACCGTTCAGTACAGTAAGGGCCTTCTTTTCCATTGTACAGATGAATGAGTAGACTCATTTAAACGGAACACTTTGAGGGTCAACCACTAAATCTAGTAAACAGTTATTTAAGCTGATTTATTGTCACATTTATATTATTACGGTTAAACGAAGGAGGGTAACATTTCTATAGTCCTACGCTGTTGGTTCATTTTCACTTCTAGCTATGCTGAAAACTACAATGCAAGCTTCTGAATATTTGGTAGGTAAACGGCTAAAAGTTGAATGGCAAAAATGTTACCTATTCAGGTTGCCAGTAGTATTCAGGCCAGTATTTCTACATTACAACTACCCACAATATTACTACCATTATCACTAAACAATCAGAGAGCAATGGAGTACAGCTCTTTCCATATCCTTTAAAGAAGGTGCAGAAACACCTTAGCAGATGCTCTGTAATTACAAGTCGAACCACTCCTAATAATCACATTATGAATTGTTTAATCTAAACTTCAAATTACACGGTCCAAAAAAAAAAAAAAAGCATCAGACATTTCCCCTATGACTAAATCAATCGCTGGTTATTCGCTCAAAGTAATCAGGGAGCAGACAAGTTGCTCACTGGTTTATGCAACCCTGCATGTTCCCCAGATGTAATTGCAGGGGATATAGGATCCTGCGTTCAGTTTTACATTGCCCAGTGCTTTGCGGAGATATGAATAAAACAATGGGCACCCTTGAGTAACATGTCCAGTCTTGTGTGTCATGGCTTTCCTGATCTTGATTAAATTGCAGCATGCGGTGTTAAATTC
>JAOVYW010001442.1:0-16245 GCA_025775045.1 Hiodon tergisus | reverse complement strand
CTTATGGGAGATGCACAGGGACGTCCCTTGACATACCACAGAGGGACTTGTACACCTCACTGCCTGGTTAGGGTTGGCGTTTGGAGGAGTTGCCTTGGTATCTAGGTCTGGAGAGCAAGTAAAACAAACCGGTTTATAAAAAGTTCAAGCCAATTGATTTTGACCACTCATCCCAAGACATTGCTTACCTCTTTCCATGTGGCCAACCACCACCACCCCAACAATCCCACTCTCCACATCAACTTCCCTCACACGCCGGCCATCTCTGCGATCCCACAACGTGATGACATCGTCAAGCAGGGACACCAAATACGGTTCTTGGGCAGCCACGATTGAGCCAATTATATGCCAACTCCTACCAGACGAATACTCCCTGTTTTTCAAGAGACTGAAGACCTGCAAGTCTGAATAGGGAAGACAAATGTCAGCCAGTGGTCATTTGCATCATCTGCAAACTAACAGCAGTGTTGATATCGATTACACAAGTGGTGCAGTGTTGGCGTAATTGACTGAAAACTTAAATTGAGTTTGGCAGCTAAAGCAACACGCACCCTCAGAGTACCAGAGAAAGTTATTGGACTTCCTGTCAAACACCACTTGGGTAATCTTCTCCTGGATTTCCAGAACTTCCTTCGCGTTCCCACCAGACAGACTCATCCTGAAGATCTTCCCATCCTCCAGCCAGAAGAGACTTCCTCTCTGCCAGTCAACGTATACCTCGGCGATTTCACTTCCAGATCGGTAAAGCAGCTTGGAAGTCCTATGGCCTGCCTGGCTGATGGCTGCAACGCCTAAACTGAGCTCATCACAGGACAGCCAATAGACACTCCCAGTCCTGGGGTCAATCCTGATGGCGCAGGCTGAAAGAGGGGACACGGGACACACTAAACATGCATGCATTAGTAGGAAAACCTTAAAGCTGCATTCCACGGACGTGGAAGCTCAAATTTATATCGCGACAGGATTTTTTTTCGTTTTCCTTTCTCCAATCACGGCTTTGTACGAGTGACGAACCCGGGTTAAGAGTCGGGATGTTTTCCGATTGGTCTCCAGCGAGGCTTCCACGTTTCACATGACCTGTGCCATTGGTCCAGAATACCCAGTTCAACCTCCTGTCGATATCAAAAGACAGAATGTTCTCGTCTGTGGTCCAGACTAAAGTCTTGACCGGATCCACATCTCTGAACTCCAGGGTATACAGGCTGGTGGGTGTTGCATAAGCAAGTTTAAAATCTGCAGGAAAATCAAAAGGAGAATAGCTGGTAACAGTATTACGGGAAGCCCTTCCCCAGAAACATCCCTAGTAGCCATAGCCAAAATTCTGTGCATTAACAGACATACATTCACATGACCCAGAAGACGTAAGGAACATCCCCTCTGGACAGGTACAGATGTACCCCTTTGAATCCTCCAAGGACGGCAAGCACAAGTGGCAGCGGGATTTGGCACATGAGGCGTTACCTTAGTTTGGAAGGCAAAATGTGTCGCAGAGCTCCATTACGAATTGACAATTCTGGAAGCATTTCCTCCCCGAAGACACGGGCTCGCCCCGGTACCTTGAGGCTGTTGCGAGAGATGATACGAGGACAGCAGAGGCAGCGAGGCCCTCAAAACCAGCTTCTTCAGATCAGGCCGTTTTTGGGGCGCACGCCAAAGCTGCTTCTCATCGGCCCAGAGGAACCAGCCCTCAAACACCACCAGGCCAAAGGCTGTTGCCTTGTTGAAGACACCCAAAAACGAGTGGCGCCCCGTCCCATCCACCTTCACCGTCTCAATGGACTGCGTAGCAAGATAAGAGCCTCAGGATCAACACATTTCTGGTTTCAGGGCGTAGTCGTCTGAGCCAGCAGTTAAGCGGCTTTTTTTCGTCCAAGCCTTTAAGAGAAACTCATCCATGCGAATACCTTTTTGTAATCACTAATCCAGTACAAGCGCCGTGCAGGAACATCCAAAGTCAAGCCCCTCGGAAGCTGTGCGGTAACCACCACCAGGGTCAACCTCCTTGAGCCGTCCATTCCAGCCATCTCAATGCTCATCCCTCCAGCTCTTTGGTTTATCCAAAACATGACGCTGCAAAAAAACAAAAAAAAAAACATGCAAAGTCAGACCTAAGCAATGTTTAAATAGTAACTGCTGCAACCCCAACAGGCTTCAAAGGTTCAAACCTTTCAGTGGGCAAAAGAACCAGGTCCAATGGGTTGATATCTTTAGCCAAGACGGTAAAGACCCTTTCATCAGCTACGCCCACATGAATGGATTTTGTCTTCCAATTGGTCCAGTACAGTTGACCAGAGAGCCAGTCACATGCTAAACTCTTTACTCCAGCACCTGCTGGGGGGGGGGGGGGGTGGTAATGGGGTCCCGTCATGTACACTGAGGAAAGGGGGATCAGTTTTATTAAATATACATATCGCTATAGCAACTGACCTACCAGCATATAGTGTTTTGATTGACTGGTCCTCCACCTTATTAATATTGCCTTTGTCATCTGCCCAGTAAAATAAATTCCTCACAAGATCCACAGCCAAGGCCACTGGATTATTTTTAAATCTGCCAAGGACCTTGGATTTTCCTGTTCTAGGGTTCACCAATAGAGCGTTCCTTTGTCCCAGCGCAAGAACCATGGTGCCATTTCCTGTGAAGAGACCAGTTATTCCAACAAGAACATCAGGGCTTCACAAGAGCTCAACGGAAGTACAGTCTCCAAACAAATCTGGTGACTCAAATGTAGCCAGAAACATTAAACTCAAGAATGAAAACCCTATAGGAAGAGAAACCATTTGGGGAGTCACACCAATGGCTTCTGTCTGACCGCATAAATGGAGGAACAAACGTGCTGGTACCTTGAGCTTTGCAGGAGGTGCTTCCTTGTCGTTTGAATCCCTCTGAACACGTGCAGGTAAAGGAGCCCAGGCTGTTCACACACTGCTGCATGCAAGGACCAAAGGACTGGGAGCACTCGTCAATGTCTGGGTGGGGAAGGGGGTCAAACGGGTAAGTCAATGCAAATCACCCGTCACAGCGGTTATTCACCATGAAAAGAAAAAAAAACAACCCACTTTCTCTACAGCTGCAAATTAAGCTAAAGGATCTAAAACATGATGGTATGCAGCGTTAAAAGCATTATATTTAAGCCCGTGAAGGGTAAAGTACAGCATACCTTCACAGGCCGTCCCATTTGCAGCGAGTGTCCATCCTTTTGGACAGGAACAGAGAGCCCCCCACGAGCGATCCACACACAGGTGAGAACAGCCAGCATTGGCCACTGCACATCTGCGCCCTAAAAGGGAGTGGACCTAATCAAACGGAGCCCTGTACATCTGCGCCAATAAACACTTAATCTCAAAGTTCAGGGCTTGAGGACGTCCCGAAGCCTGGCCGGCGCTCGGTAAACCACCACTGTGCTCTCACGGGCAACAGTCTGAAGACACGATCTGGCTCTAAACCAGTAAGCTATGGAGAGCAGGGAGTCCTCAGCCACGGACAGGGGAGGTCGGACATACCACAAGTGAAAGGTTCATCGCTCCCGTCTGAGCAGTGCGCCTTCCCATCACACCGCTGATCACCTGCCAGACACTCTCCGCTGAGACACCGGAAACTTGTCGATCCACACGAATCTGCCATTCAACAGGTCACGTCAACAAAACCAACTTTATGGGCGTGTCCAAGGCATGCCAATTAAGAGCTCAGTGAAAATGAATGCACACAGCAGACTACAGTCGCCTACCACATTCGTCTTCATCAGAGTTATCCACACAGTCATTTTTTCCATTGCATAAATGTTCTTGGAGGACGCAGATCTGGTTTCTGCACTTCCAGTCCCCCCCAAGACAGCTTTGGTCCTGAGGGCAGTCGGCCTCGTCAGAGGCATCACCACACTGGGGCTGGTTGTTGCAGACTAGGGACCGGTTCACACATCCAGAACCATCCGTGCATTCAAACTGCCCATTCTGGCACGCTGGCGAAGAGAACGGCATTCGAGAGGCAGGCACAAACCCTAAAGTCCTGATTACATACAAACCACTACAAAATGTGATCCAGTCACAAGAGCGCAGAGCTTTGCCAAGATTGAAATTTCAGTTACAGTGACAAACGTAAGAAGCACGGTCAACAGCATTCGCGATGCCCAACATACCACAGTCCATTTCATCGGAGCCATCCAGACAGTCACCCGCGCCGTCACACCGCCAGGAGCCCGGTAAAAACACGCCGTCATCACACTGCCAGTGGTCAGTCCTGAAGTCCCGTCCCAAACCTACACCAAGAAAACCGAAGTATTAAATCTAGAAAGTGACGCATTGACTTGGGTTCAAACATATTAGCCTGCTGCTACGTTACTACAATCAAACGCAGCTAATATTTTATAAACCTCAATACACATTGAAAGTAAAGTGAAGCGCGATATACACGAGTCATCATTCCAGACCCAAACTACAATATGGCGATACTATTGATCCGTTTAGGTCGTTAACACAGGCCTAATTCTTTTGCTAGGCGTAATGTGCATTTCATTGTAAGCCTGCGGTGTTTGACTCTGCCTCGGATTCCTTTTCTTCTGCATGTACAAATCGAAATGCGGAATGAAGTTTACCTGACCAACATACTGTCGTACACGACGCTATTACACATAAAATCCGCAAAAAATCCATGACTACCCAAGTACATCGTATCAATCAAACATACTTAAGCTACAGGAAAAGCATTTTATATTTCCAAATAAATTAAGGGATTTAATGGTTAACGCTCTTAATAAATTAAAACCAGCCGTTTGTTTAATTATATCATGTGATGACAGATCTCTGGAAAATGAAAATCTCGCAGAAATTTTGAAACTGAAACTGTTCGTAGTATGTACTGTTTGAAGGTATAATGATACTTAAAAACAACGAAATGTAATAATTTGACATTTTAATCAAATTGAATAGGCACTGTTCGATGTTTTCAGTGTCTATTCAATATAACAAATAATAATCAAACAAAAACACTCAAAAGGAGCCACTTAACAGTGTTTATTGTAAAAGCAAACACAAGTTACCCGGAGTCGTGTATATTTCAGAAGCGATTACTGCGAACTGATTTTCCACAAAAAAATAAAAATCAATCAATCAATCAATCAATCAATCAAAGGCGGTATTGCTGGGAGAGAACGATAATGCCCTACTGATATTCCGTGATCCTTGCATAATGGATCGGCGGCACATTTGTAACAGGATTTTCAATCTCGTCGTTTACATTGCGTATTGTGGAAGTATTGAGGCTCATGTACAGAAATTTCGTTTCTGTACGACAACAGTGTCGGTATTTTTATTTAAATAATATAAAATTGTGTAGCCAGCCTGCGTTCGACGGTGTAAATTATCTAATTCAGAGGTTCTCAAACTGGGAACCAAAGTTTCAGAACCCCTGATCTAATTGATGCGGTGGTACGGTTGTTGGTATCTCAAATAAATCTTGCGAGTACTGGGAGCTTAATGAACAAAATCTTTCCAGGTGGGTACTTGTCTTTCAAACGGACACACGCTCTGGCATATGAGGATTATTTTTTTCACGTGGAAGATCCAACCTTTCTGTCACTATGCAGGGTCTCACAGCAGCAAAATCCCTTAGTGAATGTGTAAACCCACCTAGGCGTCACATTGAACTGCGCCCCTTTAGAACATCTGGGTGCTTTTGAACCGACTACCTGGTTGTGGGCGTGGAGTGTGTCAATGGTGCCGTTTATTGGATTTATATTGGCTTGGTTGTGGACAGTGATAAGTAGTACAGCGCTGGGCACGCCGTTTGACCTTTGACCTCTCTTCTCCTTTCACCGCTGTAGCTATAATGCAAAGAGCAAATTACAATGTGAGATGGAAACTTCCAATTAATATCCATCAATGTATCGACATTGATTTTGGATGATCTGCAGCTAATTTGATGCAATATATCAGTGGTTCCTTATTTCGGGTAAATTAGCATTTATGATCGCTTGATGATGTAAGTCGACGGTTAGGATTACAAAGATAGTTGACATCCTTTTTTGCAAATATAACATTCTCTTCCGAACAACCTGTGTCTATCAGGCAGTGTCTCTAGGTCTGCAAGATAAGTCTTTACACACTCCAACGCTATAAATGTATCTTTTCAACAATTTACCTGGTGTCATATAAAGCCATTTTCATAAACCACCATCTCTGTTACAGATCATGATTATTTTTTTTCAGTTTACATGTAATGACATCGCAATGAATTTATCTAGGCCTAAAGATTTATTTACTCAGATGAGATTATTAACATATAATTACAGTATGTGTATTTATTTTATTAGTGCAAACTCTTTTTTTATGCCGAGTTGTAACAATAATCTGAACAGGAGGCTGGTATGAGGCCTTGGTATTGGTGCAGGATTAACAGTCTCTCAGCTCCGGAAGCCAATCCAATTCCTGCTTCTCTCTCCCATGCAGCACAGAGAGCAGATATTATCACCTGTCACAGACAGTATTGGCTGAGTCACTCCGAGTTCTGGAGCAGTCGGGATGGAGGAAATGGTGGGTCCACAGTCTCAGAGCCCGAGGGGGAAGACGTGAAAGACGTGAAGACCTCCTGTTATCTTTCAAGGGAACGCCTGTTCACGTACTAGGGCAGGATACCTGTACAACCGCGTGTTGCTGTGGCTAATTGGTGCCGAGCTCTGGTCCTCTGCGTTTCGGGCATTCACGATCCTTATGTACAGCACAGTGTTGTCCAGCTAAAGGAAGGTAGACGGGACAAACATCCACCTAAGCCTCGCTCGAATGCTGACAGCAATATCAGATTACATACTCAGTTTCATTTTAATTTAGACCAGAGTGACAGAAAACCACCGTACATATCATTTGAGTCAAAGGCTACTGCCCATAACATGTAATTAGCTGTCAGTTTGTAAGTTTAGGAATTTGGAATCCCTGTACTTCATATTAGCGATTTTTAAAACAGACCTGTGATGCAGCAGTCATTAAGGTGGATGGGATATCAGCGTGCACGCATCACCTGTGGGATGGCATTGAGTTCCCCCGTAGTCAGGGAGGGCTTAATGGGAAGAACTCGGACCGGCACCTTCCACTTCCCGCTCACAACCTGGTTGTGGCCGTCGAATACGTCAATCTTTGCCCAGCCCCTGGACACCAGATGTTCCACTTCCTGCCCGTAATGGTCATATCCCCCCGAGGCCTGCAGTTCGACCACCAAGGAGATGGTGGGGGAGGGAAGGACCCTGTGTGGAGGGGCAGATTAAGGGCCGGTGATCAGTGTAAAAGCCTCACACCGGAGGCTTAAACACCCCCCCCCCCCCCGACCACCATGCACCTGTACGTATTGTATTCACTTCCACAAAACAAATGCAGGGTGCAAAGATACGTTTGGTACTGTGGGAAAGTGGAATTTACTTGCAGGAGGTTTGCTTCCCTTAAGGCAGTGATATGCAGTAACACCCAGCACGTGTGTGTGTGCGTGTGTGTGCGTGTACGGCTCTGATTAGAACCTGGCTGGCTCTGCTGGGCAAGGCCGTTATGTCCTGTTGTGGGCCTATCCCGGTCACCGGGCTCCTCCCCTGCCAAGTACCCGCTCACCTGGGCACAGACTGCTCGGCGGCGAGTGTGGCCAAATTGCCTCTTTTGTGGTTAGGAACTCTGGCAGAAAGGCTGGCTGGTTCACAGTAGACGGTTGGCAGAGAAGAGGGGGTTCCCATCTCCTGGTCCCCGCTGTAGAGACCCACCACCAGGCGACATGTTCTATACAACGGGCCAAGCCCCAAGAGGAAATCGTAGAACACAACAAAGCCCGCTCTGCAAAGGAAACAGGTCAGAACCGAGAAACTAAGTACAGTCTGGCACTCTGCACTTGCATCAGCACTCTCGGTTACTGGAGATAGTAATTAGCGGTTTGCCTTTTCAGAATTCCAGGATGCTTCAGATTCGACACTGTTATCAGGAATGCTATGTAGCACAATGTATCAGAGACGTTGGCCAAATTGTAATAATGTTTCCTCCACGTTTGAAATATTCTAAAACATTAAACAAGTATAAATATTTTCCAGTAAATGATAACACATTTGGTCGGTGATGTATCCTGTCAATGTCAGAAAACTAGGAAATGTTTGTAAGTCTCCCTGCCTACATTACAAAGTAGGGTTATAGTGCGCCAGCTATTTTAATAATCATTTCCATAACGGCATGGCTGCCATTCAAAGGGTTAATGAAGGACGCGACTGTATGGGGGTCGATTTCACATTGCATGTAACGGCATTTAACGGCATGTAACGGCATGAGACTCACAATGGGTCATAAGGAGCCGGACCAAAGCCATCAGATGACTCCAGGAAACGTTTTGCTAGGGTGTGTGTCTGCCAAGTTAGCTCCTCCTGGGTTTGATTAAAAAACAAAACGGCACTATAAATACTCTACAGTGGCTGAAAAGGACAACTACACAGCAATAACTGTGGTGACCGCTTTGTCTTATTTTAGCGGACGACTTCGCCGACGCGCTTTGAGGGAGTCTGTTCCACTGTGGCACAGACGATGTGCGTGGCGGTACCACCCAGGCACCTGTGCCAGCGGGAGGAGGGGGGACGCAGGTGCCGGCGATGTCATCGTCTTTCTCTGCCGCCTTTGACCATTGGTATCGATCTCGTTCCTCCACGGGTCGACGTCAGTCCCGTCCTTCGTTTTCTGCTCACTGCGTCGACCTATGGAGGAGGAGACCTTGGTCTACGGACAGGTCCTGCACCTCAGCTCAGCACATCCGTGTCAAAAATTACCTTGACGACCACAGAGCCCAATGTCAGGTCTTACCATTATATGCCCTTCTAATGAACCTGGAGTCTCGATGCTTCCTGATCTGGGCTCTCATGGTCTCCTCCTCCATGTGCTGGTGTTCCGTCTCTGTGGCAACCAGGTCTCTGTTGACATGCTGCTTAACGGTGTCCGGGCCCCCTGCTCCCCCGACAGGAAATGAGATCTCGCAGGAAGTATGTCGCGTCTAGCATTTTTTCATCACGATCATCAGTGGAGAGAGTCGGCCCTTACGTTTACTCCGGCCCTGGTGCTGAGCGTGGGCCTGCCTCCCATTAAGCATTTCCACTCGCAGGGCTTCGTCCAGAAGGTCGTGCAGTTGGGCGAGGATGAGGTGGTCGTTTCCCCCTCCTTGGAGGTAAGACAGTCGCAGTGCCCTGTGGGACGTGCGTGGACGAAGAAATGGGGAAATAAAAAATTAGCTGGGCCACCACCGGAACTTCAGAAAGAGTTTCCAAACAGCGAAGGGATTTCGGGAAACCGATCGTGAACCGACGAACTACAAAGTCTGCAAATCGACACACACCTGATTTCGGAGGACAACCCCCCACCTCCATAGAAGGGGACGTGTGAAAGAAATGGCTCCTTCTCCTTTTTCTTAGCCGAGTAAAGTCGGGAATCGCTGTGACTGCCGTCTCTCCTGAGTGACACAGATTACGACCGTCGTCAGTTCACACACATGTAAGCAACAGAATCCAAATTAGGTTTTAAATCTTGGTGCTATCCAATCTACAAGCAGCATGCCAACCCTATTACCCTATTCCTTAAGACCTCTGCGTTCTTCTACTGCTGGTCATCCAGGAGTTCCATCCCTCTAGGGTTGTACATCTCAATTAATTCTACATTAATTACATTAATTCTAGCCCTGGTGCTTCGGTGGTGGAATGAGCCGTCCGAAACTGTTTGAACCACTAGCTGCTCACCCTGTTGGCAACCAAAATCGAGCGTAGCCGAACTCACATGGAATCAGTTTTCATTTGTTGCATCTGTTCTACGAGAGACTCGAGAAGATGCGTGTTCCTCTCTTCCTGGGCCTTCAGCTCATGCAACATTTTCTCTATCAGGGAGACACCCTTGGTCTGGGCAGCCAGTCCCTGCAATTTGAGGTCAATATCTACGAGAATTGCGGAGAAAGAGAGATTAAACATGAATAAGTGCCCTTGAATCTTGAATCTTTTTCACTGCATCTTCTCTCGTCCCAAATTCATCTACCTCTTCGTTGCTCTTCAAGCTTCCGGTTCTCTTTCGCCAGCTCCGCCACCTGTTTAGTGTGAAGCTCGGCTAGATCCCTCAACTTTGTGTCCTGTTCCTGCGTCCGAGCAGCTTTGGACCTGCGGCCAGCCTACGAAAGTGCAAGATCTTTAAAAAAAATGTCTAATGAGATGAAAGGATGCAAGTATGAATGGATGCTTCTCTTCTGCTTCTGCGTTTTTAGTTTCAGTGTTTCAGGGTTTCAGGCGTTAGCAGCGAAAACGCGTGGCATCTGAAAACGTGCCACAGTCGTCTCCATTTAAACACCGTCTCTCCCTGTTTTCATCTTAATTGTCATCGCATGCGGTGCGTCTCACAACAGTCGGTGGCTGAGTGAATGAGACGCTAAGCCGAACTCTTTAGCGCTGTGGCCGGTTTGCGCTCACCGGTTCGCTGTTGGATTTCCTGATGCTCATCGTCTCCAGGGCTGGGTGCTGGGGCCCGATGTCGAGATTGTGCAGGCCTAGCAGGAGTTCACTCATCGGACTCTGGTGCTGCTCCTCCTGCCCTCTCCGCTTAAAGCCTGCCACTCCCTTTGTCTGGGAGGAGACAGTCAGTCTGTCTCGGAATTCAGAATTCCCGCAGGAGTGCGGCTACAATTGCACACTCACGCACGCACTCATCATCAAACAGATTCTGGCATCGGGACTAAATCTATTAACTAAATTTAGCTACGTCCATAGTGACGGGGGTGTGTGTGTGTGTGTGTGTGGGGGGTATAATCTAGGCTGCTTGAGGCTTTGGGAATTCCCTTTTGACCTCTCCGGGGCACAATATCAGAACATTTAAGTCTGGAAACCTTTTAATGCTGTATTTTGAAAAGTACTCTTTGCCTCTTATTATCTGGGTTTGTTAGTGACAGAAGTCTCACTCTCTTCTGTTTCTCTGGGTTCCATTGTTTTGGTTCAGTACCACTTTGTGTATAAATGCTCGGCTGTATAAATGATGCTAAATTAAATAAAAAGCTGACATTTAAAGAGATATATGGTCTTAAAATAAAACCTAAATACAGCTTTTATCCAGAATAGAGTGAAGTCACGAAAGATAAAGGCACAATACATCAAATTATCTTTCAATTTGCTTCTCTTCAGTGACTTGATATATTTAATATGTTTGCGTGCGAGCATTTGTGGTATTGAGATTCTTAATTTCAGTTATTTACACTACCGTGACATCGGTGAATTCTAAATAAGTTGAACGGACTGTACTAAAATCTACTAAAATTTTAATTATGTTCACAATAAATTTAAACTTGGTCAGTTTAAGCGAATTAAATTTGCGTGAAGCCGAGGCAAGAAATACAATTTATAAAATGGGAATTCATGAAAACTCCATCTGTAAAACAAACAAAACAATCTTTCGGGTAAACGATACCGTGTCATTCGGCGTTCCTGTCCGCCTGCTTTTCCCGAAGTCTCCTCCAATGCAGAACTTTTCTTTGTGCTTTTCCAGCAGAAGTGAAGACGTGAACGTGATGTTGCATTTGTGGCATCTGAGCAAATCCATAATGACCTTGCATAAAAACCACGGGCGTAATAAAATTTTTAAAACCCTTCGGAATACTTCAAAGGGAAAAAGTACGCCTTCAATAAAAAAATGCAGTACAAGGCAAATATGTAAGCGCCGAAAATACGTAGCGCTCAGCCGGGTCACTCTTGGATCCGTGACGACTTGCCCTGTGGTTTACTCTGTGTGCTTGACAACGGCTATACAAAAGCTTTAGTTGAGTCGGGTTAGACACGGGAACGTTGCTTTAATAGTAGTCTACTGAGACACCACCCTAATTAGAGAGGAGCCATTTTTACGTGTTTGCGCCGCGCAGTTGTTCTATCAGTATCTATCAGTTGATACCGCAAAGCCAGTATTAAAGAGCTCGGTACGAATTCGCAATATTCAAATATAAGGCGAATATGTTTGAAAACGCAAGTTATATCACCACAAATTGAGTCGTTTTATACACAGGTGTGGTCAAAAATAAAGTTGATCCAATGCCATTCTTGAAAACTTACCGGGACACCCAATCCTCAATCCGGTATATAAGCATGTAAAGTTTTATATCCCCGTCATTACCGTCTATCAGGCGCTCGGCACCGTTGCCGTTGGTTTCTGTTCGTGAAAAACATCTAGACGTTGATCACACACTAAAAAACACGAAACTGCAACATTTTAAATGTATTTTTGTGTTTATTTATTAAACGTAATAAGTGTTCAGTCTATATTAATTTATGAACAGAAATGTTCATATAGAACAATGTTTTCATCTAAAACACACGATTGCAGTATGCTATAATCGAGGGCAGTCTGATAAACCGCTATCTGACGAAATTATTTGTGCGTACGAGAAAATACGGAGTGGGAATGGTCTTCTCTCTAATTGTGAGGCCTGAGTACTAATTTAATATAATCTCAAAAAGAGGCTTACAAAACAGTGAATATCTGGGGAGATGGACCTTCACTGGAGCGTTGAAATTCAACCGCACTCAGCACCAGCTAGTCCCGGACAGTGACAGAGACGCAAACTCTTCTACATCAGCTAATGCAAGCTATGTTGCATGTAACTAACACAATTGGTTGGGCATCTTTGTGTCTGTAAACCTTAAGCATTTCAACGCAATTTTACTGATTCCACAGTTAATCCTGGCAGCAGTTTTGAAAAACAGAAATAAAGTAATGAACGCACAACAAATAAAAGACAATTTACATGTATAACGATACACTGCAGGCCTCAATGTAAACAAAAAGTACACAAGACTAGGCGTGCACCAGTTGGAAGCTCTATGGTATCGTCTATAAATTATCGTTCTTAATAATTTGTGAGATTATTCTATGTGGAGTAGAACGTACAGTGGGGTTGGTGCGTTTTGGTGGCGTTGGGATGGAACTGCATACTACACCACGGGTTTAGGAGGGTACATATGCGTTTCAGAATATGTACCATATTAACAGCCTGAAGAAAAGAGCGATTTCTTCGCAGCATATCGAGTAGTCTCATCGGATGTTTCTCGTTGTCCTCATACGCATTCCTAGTTTTGTGTGAATTTATAACAAATTAAAATGTTCTCCAGATAATTAATCTCAAACAGCGCACATACACATATAGGAATGGGATCGATTTGCAAAGCTTCGAATGTTTCAATTATAACTTTAGAAAATAATGCGGAATTATAAAACCCACGTGCCAAACGATTTAAAAAAAAACACTAGCGGACTTCTAAGTTCACGTCCTATTTACTCTCTGCTGAATGGCGGAAGAACACATTTTCTGCCGTAACATTGTTTTGAGACGATTCAACTAAACACACTGGTCTTCTTTGCCCACCCCAAAGTGGTCGGTTTCTATTATGAAGTAATCAGACGGACAGAAACATCTCCAAATCAAAACCTTCTTTCGTTCCTTTTACGTCTTCCAAGGGGACAAGAAATCCGGCCGTCCAATGGACTGCTCGAACGTACGGGTTGCGCACAAAACCTCAAGATTGGCATTGGTGATATCTAATACTATTCAGGAAAAATCTCTGAGTTTATGCGGATGAAGGCCTTTTCTATCCAATAAAATTGTTGGAGGAGGGACTAAAAACTGGGAAAGTATCGCGTCGTGAGTGCTAAGGTTAGGTTGGTTGTTGTATGAGAGGCCGATCGTTTATGAATGTGTTGTGCGAAAGGGGAAAAGTCTTAAAAACTGATTTATTCACCTTAAAGTAAAGAACTGTCTTTTGAACTATCCCCTCAGTTCATATTGCCATTTTATATAACCGTTGAGAAAAATTAGCCATAGCGTAAAAAAAGAAGGGCGTGCTTCAAACATGTTTTAAACCTGTTTAGCTAGCTAACTGGCAATATTTCTGTCATAGTGGCTAAGTAGCTATCGCATTAAAAACATTTTTAAGGTTTTATTTTTGCGCATCCTACATTAAAAACCGAGACAATAAATAGTTTTTTTTAACAGCTGCACGATTTTCTTTCTAGCTGCTTTTGGTTATTTCTAGTGCTCGTGTTCAGCGTTGAATTTGGGGCGGTTATGAATTTAGTTCTCGGGGTTGTTTCATTGTAGCTTAGAAGTATATGCGGGAGTCTAACTGCTACATTTGTCTGAATCTGATAAAGGAGAAGAAATTTGATACATAACTTCGGCCATATATAACGCCGTCCCCTGCGTTTCCTACGATCGAGGTGAGTGATCTCCCCCTCTTCCATGGGCAACTTTATGTTTACAGTTTTTCTATGTATAATGCTGTAGTGGCCTATTTTTTTATCCACGGATATATTGTTACTATCTATTTAAGTGTATGTATTGATAACCACATTGTAAGTTTTCGGGGTCTTAACGTGTATACATTAAGCGAGGTTAGGTTTTACCTAATGGTTTTTCAAACAAAACGGTTACAGTTCAGTTTACAGAGCAGTTAGTTATGCACTCTAACAGCATCCGCTCATCTAAGATTGCAAGGAACTGAAGAGTTCTTCCAATTAACGAAGTTCTACACGTCGTATGCTTGCTGATAGATAGCAATCTGGCGTCCCAGAGAGGAGTTGGAACTCTTCCCACTAGCTAAATAAACTTGCAGACACGGGATTATTTGTCTATCGTGGACTTTTTTGACTGCGAAGTGTCCAGAACGTTCACCTAATGGCATTACGGTGTCACTGTAACGATCGCCATCGCTGATTTGAAAGTGCGAGTATAAAGTTTTGATGGATCAATAAGCATTTCTAAAGGTTTGTATCGATCTCGACCGTCTCACAACCTGGTTACATTTAGTTTCGCTATGGTATGTACTAAGAATTCCGTTATTACATAATGCGGGGTCGGCAGGGTACAGTGTTGTATCTTCGTCTGTGGCACGTATTCACCGGTCCATTCATTTCTTCTGTTTTGAAGAGTGACATCCCCACGGACGTGCTTACTGTATCAACTCAAGGCCACAAGTTTCTCGTACTACAGCCGCCTTTTTCTGGTCGATAAAAACAATGAAACGGAAAACCCTCTTAGCGAGAGGAAATGACAAAGAATCCCGCGTTAAGCGTTTCCTTTCTTCGTTGTAAGATATAAATGCTTTAGAATTTTAGTAATGTCGTTTTAAAGGACTACAAGAATGTCAGTTTTATTGTTTTGATTGTGCGCATAGGGGATCAGTTAATCAAAACTGACCAAGTTAACAGGAGAGAGATCGAATCTCCATAAAAATAATTGTCATTTTGATAATGGCTAAATCGTTGAGAAATAATATGATATTAATGGCTAAATCATTGATGTGTATCATTTCAATGAGCCACAGGTCTGTTACAGGCCCTTTTTAAGGGACTTATTTTGGGCCTGCGTCTTGTGGCCCTGCAGGTCAGTTTCTCGAGCCTGTGTGAATTAACTGTCACTGTCAGGCAGGCTCTGAAGTCATTGCAGGCTCGCATTATTGGCATGATTGACTTTGTAACATGATAGCTGCCGATTACCTGTCCCTGGAAGTCTGGAACGATACGAAGGCCGCAAAACGCTCGGTGCACGTTTGTTTACGGTCCATGTGTCCAACTGAGGGTCCGAAAGAGGCTTCAGGTCCCGGCTGCGTGCCCCTGTCCCTTGGTCTCTTCTCCCGAGCTTGACCGGTATACATTTTATAAGATAATAGTCGCTACCACGCCTTGTTATTCCTTTCACCCGGGCTGCGTCTCACCCTGTGGAAGTCTTGTAATGCTCTAACCTCTCTCTAATTTACATCGGGTTTGAATGACTGAAGGTCTAAATACTCAGGCGATAGCTAATTCAGATTTTCGAGTTTCAGTGGAGATTTGCATATAACGTAATTAAATAATGCTTTACTTGTGCAGGGATTCTCATTGTAAAATCTAGGCAGCTTATTGACTTGTAATACTTCGCTAATAGTTGAAGCCAATTTGTAGCGATGAGGCAATCCAGTAGTTTACTTGAGCTATTATTGACCAGCTCTTTCTAATCTTTAAAGTGATTCACTGTATTGCCTTAATCTTTAGGGATTAGAATATTATATCAATAGCATGTGTGTGCCTGTAGAAGGGTGGATGACAGGCGGCTGACTGAGGTATTTAAAAAATAAATCTCATCTGGCCTTTTTTCTTCCTCTTCTTCCTAGGTACCCTCTCAATCCCCCTCCCCCGTAGGGATTTGTTCCAAAAAAAACTTCACCACCACCCCCCCCCCCAAATCCAAAAACCAGGC
>JAOVYW010001439.1:0-16249 GCA_025775045.1 Hiodon tergisus | reverse complement strand
GTTGCAGGGGTTAGTGCTTGCATGCAACATTACTTTATTTGCAATTGTTTAATAGTATTTAAGCATAATCATATTTTGTAACACTTAGCAACAAACATTAGGTTTAACTATTATTTTTCCAGACACGACGCTCAGGTTTTGCAGTGATTATCAGGCTCTAAATAAGGTTTCAAAGTTTGATGCCTATCCTATGTCCAGGACTGATGAGTTTTTAAACCGGTTAGGAAATGCACGGTATCTCATAACTTTAGATTTATCTAAAGGAGGAGTCAAAGTATTTGGGGTACACAATTGGATGTGACATGATAAAACCCCAAATAGACAAGCTGGAGGCCATTAGGAATTTTCCCAGACCTGTCCATAAAAAAAACAGGTGAGAGCCTTCCTCGGTTTGGCTGGGTATTATAGGAGGTTCATCGCAGGGTTTGCCACAATTGCTGCTCCCCTCACAGATCTGACAAAAGCTAAAGGGCCACTAATGGTAAACTGGAGTGCAGAGGCTGAGTCCACATTCCAAATGCTCTGTGTGCACAACCCATGTATTTTGGGCCACAGACTTTGTGCAGCCTCTACCTGTTTTAAGGTAATGAGGTCCTGTTGGCCTGACACAGTAGGACTACAATTCCCAGGATTGAACAGTAATTAAACCAATTGGCAGCCTTTAAAAAGGGGAGGCTCAAGCAATTGGTTGAGGAGTGTTGTAGAGTGAGTTCTGAGCTGGAAGCAGAATTGGTTTTGAAGGGTAGAACTTAAAAGTTCTGGTGTTTTGAGCTGGTAAGCATGGTGCTATGGTGGTTCCACTGGGTTAATTGCTCATCTGATGAAATGTGGTGACTGTAATAAACATGGTTAGGTGGGCAATTATATGGTGGGGCAAAAGGTTATATGACAATAAACATGGTTTGATGTGCAAATTATATGGTGGGATGATGTTATGGTTTGAAAGGTACTCTGTTGCTAGAACTGCAATAAAACCACAGTTGTTTACCAATTCCAACAAACAGAAATTGGGTGAAGGCAGAATTACCTAGAGACAAGACAACCATGACAGGAGGGTAAAAGCTCGGACCAATAGGGCACAGTTAAACTTTGTGATGATGCTGTGGCCACATCCCATTAGAGGAAGGGCAGGTATGTTTGAATTGTACAAAAAGCTGTGTGCCGAGGGTGTTCGTTGGGTTGTTCCGTGGACACCACGGCTTTTGTTGTGTTTACATAATAAAAGTCTTAATTTCCTGATGAACCAAGTCTCCGTCTCCTAACCACAGTTTTTACGGAAAAGATTGAAAACAATCATTGTCTGTCGAATTGGGAACCACGACACTGCCTGGCCAGTTAGTTAGGGATACTTGTATAGCTGGCACTTCCATCCTAGAAGTTAGAATTTTCTTTTATGCTAGAGGACAGAGTAAAATATCTGGAGGGAGTGACAATCCTAACAAACATTTCCAGAGCTATCACAAAAATATATACCTGAGGCTTTATGATTAAGAGATGCGAGAACATTGTTGGTGAAGGATTGAGCATTAATATAACTGACAGTACTGCACTCCATAACTGAATAGCAAAAAACCTATAAACAAACATTCTAATTCACTTGGTCTCAACGATTACTTCATTTTATGCAGGGTTTCAGGTCCCTTATGAGTACCGTGCACATCTGAATGCTAAAAATATTAATGGACATGCCTCTAGATTCTTTTTTCCACAATAATGGTTGATAGTACTGAATGACTTTCAATTAATTTTTCTTTGAATTGATCAGTTAGAGTTAACTTTCCCATACCAATACAATTCAAATTAAATTCCATGTTGTACGGGCAAAATGCAAACGCAACTGTTTAAGAATGGCATGATTTTACTTACTTTAAATAGTCCTCTTTAAACTTTGAAATGTTCATATTAAGGACTGGACCAAATCAAACCCCATCGCACTAGTGATAATGTTCCTCTGCGGCCAGGGGGAAGTCGGACAGTTCCGTGAGGGGGGAGCTGTCCTGTGGCCTCCCCGATGCGGCCTGGAATCCTTCCGTGGCTGGGGTCCTTTGTTCCACTCCAGGAGCAGCCCGAAGTCTGTAGTCTCTTGGTCCACCAGGGGAGTGGACCGGGACCCTTCCGTGGCTGTGGCGGTGCCTGGGGTCCCTGGGGGTCTGGCTTGGTCACCCTCCTTGTCCGTGGTGGGCCTTGAGGTTGGCGGGTCGGTGCCAGCCACGCAGGCTGGGCGGGCTTGCCTGGGGGCTGGCTCCAAAGGACTCCGGCGGCGGTGCGAACGGGGCCGTTGGACTATCCCCGACAGGCCCCAGAACCTGTCGAAGATGGGACAGTCGCGCCCAATAAGGAGGGGGACCGGTAACTGGGGTATCAATCCGGCCTGCACTACGAAGGTCCCCTTGGGCATCCGGACCTCTATGCGGCTGCTGGGGTAAGACTTTGTGTCGCCGTGGACGCAGGCAACCGCAACGGGTGCTCCCGGATTCCCTTCTGCCAGCTCGGGCCGGATCAGGGTCGCCACACTGCCAGTCTATGAGGGCGCATGTATCCCGCTTTCCTACCCGCTGCGGCAGGTTCGGGGCTATGGGGTGTTCATGGGCCCAGCAGGTCGTTTGCAGGCACCTCCCTGGGGGTCATCCTGTTCGCCATCCGGGAGGTACCCCAGGCCTCCACGAGGTTCTCCCCCTTTCAGCTGCTGTACAGGAGGCGGTCCTGTGGGTCGTTGGACTTAGCTAAGGAGGCTTGGGAGAGCCAGCCCTCCCCCCACTGCTCCGTGAACGACCACGTTGAGAAGATGCAGGCTTGAATGGCGCAGGTCTGGCCCGTCGTAAGGGAGCACCTCCAACAAGCCCAGTAGGCACAGACCCGAGTCTACAACCGGGGTGCCCAGGTGCGCCAGTTCAAGCCAGGGGAATGGGTCCTGGTTCTCATCCCCACGACGGAGTCCAAGTACTTGCCAAGTGGCAGGGCCCATACGAAGTGGTCACCCGGGTGGGGGAAGTAAAGCCGCAAGCCGACGTAGGTCTACCACATCAACCTGCTAAAAAAGTGCCGGCTCCCCAGACCTCTGCCCTGTCGACCCTACCGGCTCACTCCCCACTCCCAGAGGTCCCGCTAGGCGAGCAGCTGAGTCCAGGCCAGAGGTCGGAGCTCCAGGAACGGGGCGGACCATGCTCGCCTACCACGACATCCAGACAGAACAGGGTGTCTGGGTACGCCTCCGACCCTACCAGATACCCGAGGCAAGACGGAACACTATCCGTGAAGAGATAAGGAACATGTTGCGCCTAGGAGTCTTTGAGGAGTCCCACAGAGCCTGGTCCAAATCCGTGGTCCTAGTCCCCAAACCGGACGGCTCCTTCTGGTTTTGCAACGACTTCTGGAAGCTCAATGAGGTCTCCAAATTCGACGCTTACCCCATGCCCAGGGTCGATGAACTGATCAAGCGTCTGGGGCCGGCCTGCTTCATAACGACCCTCGACCTCACAAAGGGGTATTAGCAGGTGCCCCTGACCCTCCAAGCCCGGGAGAAGACGGCCTTCGTGACCCCTGACGGCCTGTACCAATATACCATACAGCCTTTTGGGGTGCACGGAGCCCCGGCCACGTTCCAGAGGCTGATGGACAGAGTCCTGCGACCCCACCAAGCCTATGCGGTGGCATACTTGGACGACATAGTGGTCCACAGCGGCTCCTGGGAGCTGCACCTACGGCAGCCGCAGGGCTCACCGGAAGAGAAACCAAAGAAATTCCGCCTGGGTCTAGAGGAGGCCTCCTATTGGGCGGGGTAATGTGCGTCCCCAGGAACCGAGGGTGGATGCGATCCTGGTGTGGCCTCGTCCCACCACGAAGAAACAGGTAAAGTCCTTCCTGGGGCCTGTGGGGTATTACCAGCAGTTCATTCCCCACTTCGCAACCCTGGCAGGCCCCCTCCACGACCTGACGAGGAAGGCGCTCCCGGAATGCATCACTTGGACCGAGGCCGCAGAGGAAGCCTTCACCCTACTCCGTCGAGCCCTCTGTGCCGAGCCGTTCCTGGTAACCCCTGACTTCGCTACCCCCTTCCTGGTACATACAGACGCGTCGGAACTCTCCCAAGTCCGGGATGGGGAAGAGCACCCGGTGTCTTTCATTAGTAGGAAGTACCTGCCGCATGAGAGGCCCTGGCCATAAAATGGGCCCTGTAGAACCTTAGGTACAGACTATGCTCCCCTCACTTGGATGCCCAGGGCCAAAGACACGGCCGGGTGACACGGTGGTTCCTGGCCCTGCAGGATTTAGACTTCCAGGTGGAGCACCGCCCGGGCAAGGCCCATGCGAATGCCGACGCCCTGTCAAGACGTGACGCCTGTCTGTGGGAAGTCCAGGGGGACCCCGGCCTGCATCTGGGGAAGGGGGTGTGTGGCAACCCCAGGGCGCCAGGACGGCGGATGCTGCAGAAGCAAGGTAGCAAGAGCCGACGATAAAGCACTGTGCTCTGTGTTTCAGACCGGGCTGGCGACGGGTGAGTGAGACCCCGCAATTCCCCCCGAGCAAGGAGGACGAGATTCCTTTTTTTCAGACGTCAATTGTTATTATTTTATGCCCCAATCCTGGAGGAATTTTCTTTGTGTTTTTTTCGATTGCCTTATACCCCGAACCGGGAGGACTTTCTGTTCCATTTTCCGGCACACGTGTGCCGAATTAAAAACCGTGCTCGTATTACGAGCGAACCCGAGCATTTTCTGTGTGCATTCCTCTCTCTGTTGCGTGTAGCGCAGCCCATACGCCCCGTGGTTGTCACAAGTATTATACAATTACATTTTTATTATGTAATCTATTGCATGACTCCGATGTAAAAACGTTATTGAGAATGTTAACAAATGACAAACCTTGCTAGTTAGTCCTACAAGCAAGACTCTCATATCTGGTCACTTACTGGCAGCCTCTCTAATCAGCCTCTCTACTTTTAACTAACGATATATTATGTATTAGCAAGTCTAAGTGGTCATGGACAATATGTTTCCCATTTTTAAGATGTAAATTGCATCATTTTTGAGCTATTGCACCTGGTGTGTCTCAATTAAAAAGTATTGTTGCACTAGATTTTCAATATGTTTGCTTGCCAGAAAATGTTTTACTTGTATTTGGTGAATAGCGAGTGCATTTGGCCCTAGACTGAGAATAGGAAAAGAAGAGTGTTGTGGTGTTATTTAGTTAAAATTTTCTGTACACTCTTTGTGGCCGAATTCTCAAAAAGTTTGTATCTGAAGGACACAACTTTGGGAAAGTTGGATGCAATTGTGAAAGGATTTTGAAACATGCTTGGTGATGGTAACAGAGCAGTAGCAGCCGTGGATGGGTATGGAAGAATGTGTAAAGAGAGGTTACTAATTTTGCGATTAGTATTTCTAACAGGAGGGCAGATGTTTTGACAACGATTCAAGTCTCACAGCATGATGAGAATTTACCTATGCAGCAAATATATGATGCATGGAAACTCAAATGAGTCTTGAGTCAGTCATCAACTCCACTGTTCCAGTCTATATTTGATTTAATCATAACAATTATATGGACACATTTTTGTCAGGGCAGGCAAAGCTAGAAAAAGCAAGGATGTAAACAATAAATCGAAATACACATTTCAGTGATGGAAACTGCTATGACTGTCTCTGAAGAGTGTACAATGAGTCTGGGTGTAAAGCTTGGAGAAATAGGACATATTGATCTTCTACTGTACATCCACTGGAGAGTGGTCACTGATTGAGGATCTTCAAGGAACATTTGTTCTATATTACTTTCGATTTTTCTGGATACAAGTTGATCTTTTGTGGTCTGGTCTTTCAACAGTAAAATCAATTAAAAGCAACTTTAAAGTGGTGCTGGAACTCAATAGTAAGACTGCAGGGTGCCCCTGGGAGACACTACACCATCCTAATAAAAAGGCCACGATAATAAAAAAGTATAAACAACAGAGCCAATTTATGTAATTAATCAAAAGTTATAATAAAATAAAGTAAATGATAACATTGATGAAAGAACAGTAGGGACTTTTATTCAGTAAGTAAGAAGTTAAATCTGAGTGACACAGATATTTAAATATCTAAATAATGTGTAGAGGACAGGTGTTTGGGTTATGGTTAAGATCTGATTTAGATGAATGGCTAGTGTTAGGGTTTCAGATAAGGCTAGGCCTAGGGTTTGCTTATGGTTTAGGGTTTGGGTTACTGTTAGAGTTGTGGTTAGGCCTAGGGTTATGGTTAGGGATTAGGTTAGGGCTAGGGTTTAGGGTTAAGAATTGGGTTTTGGTTAGGGTTAGGGCTTGGGTTAGAGTTAAAGGGCAAGGGCAAAGGTTTTTAATTAGGGTTAGGGCTAGGCTTAAGGTGAAGATTAATGCTCTGTTAGGGATTGGGTTTGGGCTAGGGTTTAGGGTGAGGAATTGGGTTAGGGTTTGGATTTCAGTTTTGGTAAGTGTTAATGTTAGCACTTGGATTAAAAAAAAATTATGGTTTGGGTTAGGGATTGGGTTTTGGTTAGGGTAAGGTTTACTGTTGGGGTAAAGTTTACCACTAGGGTTCTTTGACTAGAACTAAGATTAGGGTTAGGGTTACAGTATGGATTTCGGTTTGGTTTAGATTTTGGGCTAGGGATAGGCTTATGATTTAGGGTTGGGTTAGGGTTAAGCTTAGAGTAAGGGTTAGAGTTTGGTTTTAGGTTAGGGCTAGGGTTAGTGTTAATGATTGTGTTAGGGTTTGGGTTCAGCTTAGGGTTAGGTCTTGGCCTAGCACTAGAGTTGGGATTGGGTTAGGGTTTTGTATAAAGGGCAGTGCTAGGGTTAGGATTAGGGATAGGCCCAGGGATAAGGTTTGGATTAGGGCTAAAGGTACGATTACTGTATGGCTTCGGTTTAGCGTTTGGTTTAGTTTATCAGTTAGGGTGAGGGTTAGAGTAATGGTTTTAACCCCAAAAATCCGGAAAAAAAACCCCTACCCCAAACCATAACCATAAACTAATCCCCTATCCCTGGCTCTGACCCAAACCCTTACCTTACCCTTTTCCTAATCCTAACTCTTCCCCTTTCCTAACCCTAGCAATAACCCTAACCCTAACCCTAACCCTAGCTTTAACCCTATCTCTAACACCAGAAGCTTTAACTCTTTTTTTTTGCCTAAAATAAGGCAAATCATTGTGTAGAACATTTCTCTGGAAGACATTAGAGGACAACAGAGAAACTCTCCTAGAATACTGGATAGACTCTCCCTCTGCAGTATCCAAATTTTGGAGCAAAGAAGGAACTAGCCGGATTCATGAGAGCAGCCTCCCCAACAGATGACACCCTGGTGAAACAAACTGAACTGGTACACGTCCTTGCAGATTCTGGAAGAACACTACCTGTAAATCCTGAACACTCTCACCAAGAAACTAGAAAACATCCATCTCAAGAAGCATTCCAGGTAGCTGCAAGGTGAGCCAGAAAGACTTTTGGCCGAAGACTACAGCTCACCATTCTGGAAATTGCAAACGAGACAGTGAGACCAATCCTCAGTGTAACCACTAGGGTAACTGCCGACAACAAACAGGATCCAATCACTACAGGAGCCAGGACCACTCTCAAACACACTATGAAAAACTACACCAGGACACAAGACAAGAACAGAAGTAGAATGGTACCACAGAGAATAGCCAGCTATCACACCGCCCTCCACCAGGGCACCTAGACAAGATGGCCCCCACATGCAAGATGAGGGCCACCAAGGAAGAGAGGGAAGAGAAACCACCAGAACACCAGACAAAACTGCTTAGACAAACAGCAAAACCAGGAACGGCAATTGTAAACACTTCCACAAGAAAGCCTAAGGACTGGAAGACCAGTCCTCAGCAATACAGAGTACTACTGGAGGACAAGATCACTACACTATTCCAAACAGCCCCCTCCCTCCACCACCAGATGGAAACAACTAGAATAACCAAAAAAGTAAGAAAAAGTACCCCTACCCCAACTCCTAACCCTAATCTTAACCCTTTAGCATGCAAGGGCGTTCCCAGTCCAAGAGCGGCAGGCGACTAATGATTTGGGGGAGGGTTTACACCTTTTATTCAGCGTTTTAAAAACAAACTTAAATATTCCAACGAACAAACGTGTCGAATAGTTCAATAAAAAAAACTTCAACTAGCAACCAAAACTCCCTCTTTGGGGAAAACAAAATTCAAACTTTTAAAATCATATAGCACACCATCCAGCCACTTCCAGTTCAACTCTTCGTTTTTTTTCTTTTTGAGCCAGCTTTGCAGGCTCTTTTAATAGGGCCTGGGATTGTTGGCACCTGAGTGTGATTAGTGGAACAGCACTCAACAGTGCACAACAAGGTCCTATTAGAGGGCGTGGCCCTCCCTCTCATTGTTGCTGCCCTTCAACCCACTCGCCTGGCTTAAGGGCGTGGCTGCCAACTTTATAAAGTAAAAACAACAAAAAACTACCAAAACCAGTTACACAGCAATCAGCACAATACCACACAGCACAACAATACATTACATTTACATTTTTGTCATTTAGCAGGCTGTATTTTAGGGTTCAAGTGCAATACAAAACAGATCTTGCTCTATTGACAATGAATGAGAGCAGGCATAAGACTAATGCTGCAAAGAGATAACATATCAATAAACATGCTTAACTAACACAAGTGTACATACTAAGAAGACTGAGATGGTTCAGGCACATCTGCAGAATGAGCATCACCAGGCCACCGTACCAGCTTCTCTGGCGAAAACGTCCAACACAGAGGAAAGTCCAAAGAGCGGCGCCCAAGAAGACATGGTCAAAACAAATTGAAGAAGACCTGAAAAACCAGCAATGATTTTGACCCTCTGTCATGCCAAGACCATTGCCATGGATCAAAAAGCATGGGAAAGCGTTCTGAGCAAAGTCCGAAATCCAGCAGCACCCATAGTAACGTATGGACTCAGGAGGAAACCATGTCCTGTCGTTGACTAGGGATCAAAGAAGAAGAAGTACGTACCTCCAGTCCTCTCTCTCCCTGAGTCAGCTTTGCTGGCTTTATAAAGGGCCTGGAATTGTTGGCACCTGAGTGTGATTACTATTAATGGAATTATACTCCAATTTGGCCCTCCCTCTCTGTTGCTTTCAGTCCATTGTCTCCCAGCTTGAGAGGATGTAGCTGCCAGCTGTGTGCTACAACATGCAAATATGGACAGAAAGATTCAGGAATGGGAAATGAGAGCTACTAAACCCAACATGATAGTTGGGGACTCAAACCTCTCGAGAATCCAGGGATTCAAGAGGGAAGACCTACAGATTAATAGCTTTCCTGGTGCAAACTTTCACCATGCAGCAGCATTGCTAGGGAACACAGAAACGAACACCAAGGTAGTGGGAGTCATCATGTCGTTTGGCATCAATAATAAGAGTCAGCACCCCAAGAAAACTGCAATCAAGCAGCTACAGAAGCTGCTCAGGATGTGGAAAAATGACCTTCCCAGTAACTGATATATAGATCCTAATCACATTTGGAGAAACATGCCACACATCCCAGTGCCAAGAGGAGATTTCCGAACTACAAGGGATAACATCCACACAGCGGCTAGAATGCTGGATAATTGGATGCAGTATTTAAACAAGGCATCCCCACAAGCCTAAGTGAAACAAACAGGGAGGGAAACAAGAACATCATGCTACTATCTAACTACTTCAACCCCACATGGGACCATATAAATATTCTAAACAAAGGCCTGTCCTTTATTGCAACACTTGGAATTGGCCAAATAACAAAAACAACACTAAAAGGGGAAGTATCATAGAAAACTTAAATTGGCAGCCATTTTGAAGGGGAATCGACAGAAGACTGGATGGCATTCACCCCAAAACCCAGCTGGGAACCCACAAAAAAATCAGGTTCCCAGAGAAATAACAGAAATCATTCAGGAAGACCACACACTTCTAAGAACCCTGAAACCCCAAACCCACAAAGACAACCATAACATAACCAGCGGTAAGAGAAAATGGTACAGCAGCTGGCAATTCAGAAACAAATAGTGATCCAGCGGACAAGGGCAGCACAATGTTATAATGGATGGGTACAATACATTCACGAGGCAACCAGACATTTAAATAACACAATTACATTAAGAACACATATAATTTTGTGTACAAAATCATCACGCACCATAGGGAGCCATCCTGTTCAGAAATATACCCCTTGAGACCCCACGACCCCAAAGATGAGCGTTTATGGACCCCGGGCCCTGTCTATTCCTAAAATAGAATGACTGCAACAATCTGGGTGTGAATTTAAGCTCCTCTCGTTTCTTACATTTGCAAATGGGGAGGCAGTCTTACCCCCTACTCTTCCAAGGATACAATGACAAAGCCTCCTCTTTATATACAGTTCAAACAACACATTCAGTACTTTTCCACCTCGCAGGGTGGGTCAGAGAGAAAAACCAGTCTGAACTAGATCAGACACCTGTAGCTTTCGAGCCCCTCAGCATGACCCGAAGGAAAAATAATGTGTGTGTAGGAAGCACCCATCTCTCTCCAACTGGTCTTCCTTATCAATTAATGAACTTCTCATGGTTTGATCCCAGGCCGCTTCATTCCATTTTTGGAAGTACGACCAGCACCTCCGGTTTTGTTTTCTTCCACTCCATATAAAGCAGCACACCGATCTCACTCATTACAGGGTCACACAATTTTAACACTTTTCCCCAGAACACAGAATATAAAAATATGATTTAATGAAATACTCTTCTGTTGATTAAAATTTCTTCTACAACACACAAATACAAAGTCTCACTTCTAGAAATGTAAATGGTTAATGCATTAAAACATTTTCACCAACACCAACATAGAAACAACAGTTGAACTTAAACCAATAAAAAAATGGATGTAAAAATATCTAGACAGTCGGCCACAGACAATTTTCTTAAACTTACTAGACATTGTCGTGGTTCCCAATTCGACAGACAATAATTGTTTTCAATCTTTTCCGTAAAAACTGTGGTTAGGAGACGTAAAACACAACAAAAGCCGTGGTGTCCGCGGAACAACCCCACGAACACCCACGGCACACAGATTTTTGTAGAAATCAAACATACCCACCCTTCCTCTAATGGGAGGTGGCTACAGCATCATCACAATGTTTAACTGCACCCTATTGGTCCAAGCTTTTACCCTCCTGTCACGGTTGCCTCTCAGAGAAACCATTGTGGTTACCTCCTTGTCTCTAGGTAATTCTGCCTTCACTCAATTCCTGTTTGTTGGAATTGGTAAAAGAAACTGTGGTTTTATTGCAGTTCCAGCAACAGGGTACCTTCCAAACCATAACATCATTTCATCAGATAACCCATCATCCCACCATATGATTTGCACATCAAACCATGTTTATTGTTGTATAACCTTTTGCCCCACCATATAATTTCCAACCTAACCATGTTTATTGCAGTCACCACATTTCGTCAGATGAGCAATTAACCCAGTGGAACCACCATAACACACTCCAAAATCTTCTAGAAAGCCTTCCCAGAAGAGTGGAAGCTGTTATAGCTGCAAAGGGGGTACCAACTCAATATTAATGCCTATGGATTTAAAATGGGATGTCATAAAAGCTCCTGTAGGTATAATGCGTTGGTGTCCCAATACTTTTGTACATATATTGTATGACACATAGCCTAGAAGATTCCCACAGTTTCTTACATATACCTAACTGACATCATTGATCCATCAGTCAAACACACCACACGTAATACCAAAATTAGATTTCTAGACACAACCATTTACAAAAGGGCCTTCATTTACCCAAACACACACATTGCATGCCCTTCTACACGCATTCCTTACTATACAAAAACAGTCACCACCCAAAACCCATTCAAAGAATTCAAATAAAATCACAATTATTGTGTGAAACAAACAGACTTTGAAGAGGCTACCAAATTATTTTCGAAACATTAACAACAAGGGGGTATTCTCTATCTTTCCTCAGACAAATCTGGAAAACCTACTTGTCTACAAAGCACCAAGACACAAAAAAATCATCCCACTAATAACAACCTACTCAAAATGCAACAAACCAAAAAGGAACCTACAGGGGTATCTGGTCAAAAGTAAACGTCCAAAAATTAACACCATTCCTTATCGGAGCCTGAAATTCTTCAAACAAACAACAACAGTGAAGAATACAAATAATAACACCTTATATTAAACATCTAATACAGACAACAGATAACAGATAACGCAGGTATATCATAAAGTGAAAACACTGCAACATACAGTATGTGGGGGAAATGGGAAACACAATCAAAACAAGGTTAGCAAAACACATTTACAAAACAAAAGACACCCACACACATCTGGTAGCACACTTTTTAAGACACGGATTACAGGCACTTGAAAAATCAGGACTTCAAGTTTACCCTAACCCTAACTCTATCCCTAACCCTAAGCCAAACCTTGAATTTAGCTCTAGCTCTAAACCTAACCCTAATCCTAACCCAAGCGCTAAACCTAACCGTAAACCTAACTCAAAACCTAACCCTAATACTAACCCAAACCCTAAACCTAACAATATCGCTTGGACTAACCCAAACCATATTCCTAACCCTAGCTCTAAAACTAGCCCTAACCCTACCTCTATCACTGGTTCTAACCCTAATCATAAACCAAACACTAACCCTAATCCTAGCTATTAAACCTAACCATATCCCTAACCCTATATAAACTATATTAATAACCCAGACCGTAACACTTATCTTAACCCTAACAAGGATAATTTGAGAATATATTTCTGAGTTTCCTGAAGAAGTGTGTTGTCATTCTGCCTCTATAGATTAGTCGTCCCTCTAAGCCTCTGAAGTGTGAATTATATGAATCATACACCATGGCACAACAGTGGTGGGAGTACATCCATCAGTGATGGTAAAGCAGCAGGGCAGGGGGATTATCTTGGAGGTTGGCAATCTGGTACAAAATGCTATTGTTCTCAGGCACAGCCATGGGAAAGAAAAATGTCCGTCCATGATATGATTCACTCCTGCCAGACCCCAAACCAACTGTCCCCCTTAGGAATAGTTTTGAAGGTGTTAGTCAATGTTAAATTTAGTCTGTCATCTGTTAATTTTGATATAATAATATTTCTTCACTGAAATGTCTTTGTTTCTATTGATGTAAAAATGTATTTAGTGCTGCCACAGTATTTGTATTTAGAGCTGAGTTTTTTTTGTAACACTGGCTTAATTTTTGCTGTTTATGAGACACACTGGCAGACTACATAAAACTTTTTTATTCTTTTACTCTGTTTGAGCTGTTATTAATCTGCAATGAGGCAATGAGGAAGGAGATTACTTATTGAGGTCTGGTGATAATCACCTCCTGATGTGGAGTTCATAATTCTACTCCAAAGGGGGTGGTACAGATGAGGGTGCCATTTGGCAGCCCAACATAGTAACCCTGGGCTCTCAGAAGCAGCAGGCCACAAAGTCAGGAGTTCATTATCTATTGAGCATTTTTTTTGCTCTCCCAAGGAGTCCCTGCTAGCCTCTCACATATCAGGGTGATGTCATCAAGGTCTTCGTGTAGTGCAGAACATTATAACAGCTTCAGAATTACATTAAGACTACACAGCCTCCCTGTCATCACCCACTCTTATATGTTACTGATATTCAGCACTGGGAGACTAGGGGATAAATCATTTTTATTAGTCCGCAGATTGCCATACTGCAATAGCATGTCCCCTGCTTTCAGTGGTAAATATTTGTGAGATCTTGTTTGAAATTATTTTAAAGATGGCAAAACTAGTGAAAAAATTTCTTGAGGAATGCTCATTAGGAAGGAATATAGTAACCCGAAAATGAAATAATAATGAATTAAACAGTGGTTAGCTACCTCTTCATATGCTTATTTTCACTGACTAGTCACAAGCACTCCACAACTCCAGCAATTGTCTAACACAAAGGACAGTGACCATGACAAGTATCAGGCCTCTTTAAATTGTATATCAAATTATCATTTTAAAGGTGTACATTTCCTTATTATCATAATAAGGAATATTATAGCGCGATATAGCTTGTGTTTACAGCTACCTCACAAATCATTCTTAAATGTTGGATGTTAGCATTATATTACTGGATTTTATATTTAACAGCATGTCTGAGAACAGAACAAATATATAAGTGTGTGTTTTATTGTTATTAGAACTTATCAGCATGACCTAATAAAATTTACATTATCTATGGATAGAAGTATTTTATAAAAATTTTTGCTAGGTAATTTACTAACAAGACATTACAATAAAAAAATATTTCACCTCTTTATAACGAAACGGTTCAAATCCCTTTATACAGGAATAGCCAAATGTCATTGGACCATGGTAGCCATTTGGTCTGCAAACTTGAAATCTAGGGGCTCAAATTGAAAAAAAATGGTATTTACTGCTACATTTCATGCATATAACCTACTTATTTTAAACTGGCTGGAACTTTTTCTGACCGCTTTGGTAAAAAATATAAGTTATCAAGAGCTTCAATAAATGTTTTTGTGGAAATGTTTTTTTCATCTTGCTTTTTATTTTAACATTTACTGTTATAAACAGCTCTATATAGGTTGGTCCTAACCTTTAAAGGGTTACTGCAGGATTAAGGAATTTCTGCTGCAGATATCAGGGATCCTTTCAGCAGAATTTGGGAAAAAAAATTAAAAGCTGTGCTTTAAAAAGTGACAAAAACAGGCAATTGACATGTTCTCCATTCTGTAATCTATGGTTTTATACAAGGGTTTAGTTTAGAGGCCCACAGCAATATATGCCCACACACACAAACACTTCAGTAGTTTCATGGTTACCAGAGAGGAAAGCATTTGCACAGAAATAAGATGCAATTGGTAAGTTGCAAAGGATATTTTCTGAATTTCCAATTTATTTTATTCTTAATTTTTTCATTTGGTGGCAGTCTGGGGATACATGCGTGTGCGCATTCTCATTCTCATACTGATGCACATAGTATCACAGACTTTTCTCTGCATCAGTGAAAATTTCAGACTGCACTGTGTTTTCTCCATTGGAATTTAAAGTCCACCTAGGAACAGACTGACGTAATAAAGGATATGAATGAAAGCGAGAGAGATACAACCTAGAAAATGGTTTTCACAAGCTATTTTGTAATATGAAATAATAAAAAATGTTGTCCCTGTAGCACTTGTAACAGATGTTACAAAATGCAGTATATTAGGTAAAGGTAACATTCATGCATGGTAATCATGAGCTGCTAAAGATAATGTAACCTGTAACATGACGTTTCAGCCTGCATGCTACATACTCATTCAACAATTATGACCAATTATAACGTTTGTCTTAATTAGAAACAAAAATAAACATTATCATCATATTTATGACTTCAGCACTCTTGTACAAATGCTTCTGGAGATTATCCATGATGTCTGCTACCTACTACAAAAAATAAAAGTATATTGTTTATCAGCAAACGTTAGCAACACATATGACCATGTTTAATGTATTTTTCTTTTTTAAGGTAAATGTAGCTGAATGATGGTCTAACTCTTCTGCTGATGGTGCACAAAGTGTTTTGACCAAATAGACAACACTGTAGCTCCATGAAAACCGTACAAACTTTGTACACACTGTAAGAGCTACGAAAGGAAACAAAAATAAAAGTATTACCATCAGCAAGTTGTGAGGTTTTTGCACTTGTTGGATCCTCTGCCGTAGTGTTTACCTCTCTTGGTTGACTCAAGCAAATATGGGCAAATACTCAAGGACCATAAGAAAACATAATACGTGTAACAAGAATAACAAGATGCGTTCCCTATTTTAAAAATCTGGCTGATTCATGCACATTTAAAAGAGTCTGGGCTCCTCACTTTGTTCTGTTCCCTTTACTCCCCTGCCTGAGATTTTGGTCTGATTTGCTTCTAAATCAATGCCCTCGTGTTCTAATTCCGCCCCACAGCTTTCACCTTAACCATAAAAGACATATTTCTCAGAATTAAAAAAAATATTTATTTGTGGTACTAAGATACACACTGTAGCACGCCGACGTGCTTGGTTCGGGAATAATCGGAAAACACACTTCCGGGTTCTTCGGCCGACTTTATTTTAATAAACAGAAAATAAACAATAATCGCTCTTCAGGACTCCCCCTCACGGGTTCACCCCAAACACAATAAACTAAAATAGCAAACCAAACAAAATACCGATCAAATTAATTTTAAACAAAGACGAAATGTCGGCATCCACTTCGCCCGAGTCGACTC
>JAOVYW010001435.1:0-10078 GCA_025775045.1 Hiodon tergisus | reverse complement strand
GACACTGTTAGCCCTGCACTAGTACTCCAGCCCCTCAGCAGACACTGTTAGCCCTGCACTAGTACTCCAGCCCCTCAGCGGACACTGTTTGTAACACTTACACTTTCACTCTTACCTGGGAACTCAAGCCAGTGTGAGAGAGTCCCCAGTCTTCTCCCTGTGAAGTTTGGCTCTAGAAATGGCTTAACGCTTGTGTCATGGTTCTGTCACCGACTGCAGTGGCACTCGTTTTTTTACTGCTTACTTTAAAGACATCTGACAGATGTGAGGAACCACCCAAAACCTGCGAAGGAACAATCCTAAAACCTGCGAAGGAACCATCCTAAAACCTGCGAAGGAACCATCCTAAAACCTGCGAGGAACCATCCTAAAACCTGCGAGGAACCATCCTAAATCCTGCGAGGAACCATCCAAAACCTGCGAGGAACCATCCAAAACCTGCGAGGAACCATCCTAAATCCTGCGAGGAACCATCGTAAATCCTGCAAGGAACCACCCTAAACCTGCGAGGAACCACCCAAAACCTGCGAGGAACCATCGTAAATCCTGCGAGGAACCATCGTAAATCCTGTGAGGAACCACCCTAAACCTGCGAGGAACCAACCTTGTAATTTAGTGGACTGTTAAATGGCTCAGTGCAGGCCCTGTGCTGTGACCTTTGACACTGACAATCTCATCTCATCATTTGTGTTGTACTCACACTCCCTACGAGGCTCAGACCTTCCTGTCAGACCCCTATTCCCCCCGACAGCACTACGGCGCTGCCCGCAGGTGGTGTCAGACCCACCAACACACTGATTGATGAGAGCCAGGTGAAGGGGGCTGTGTGCGTGTAGGGTGGGACCATTTTGTCACCAGGTCGATGGGGGTGTGTGCCCGTGCTTGTGTTGACTGGGACCATTTTGTCCCCATTTGTTTGGTTTATTTCCCCTTTTGTCGCGAGACAACAGGTTTGTGTTGTTCCAGGCCTTTGTTTAGACTGCATGCCATGTCCAGGAGCAGCAGATTTATCTCCCATGATGGTCAGGGGCCTCTCCCAAGGTTCTTCTCCCCCCAAACCCCCCCACCCCCCACTGTTTGGGATGGGGGTGGGGGTTGGGGGGTGTCAGAATTTACTATAATGCGTTCAGGCAGGTGTGGGAGGGTCACAGAGGGTTTGTAGGCCGCTGCTGTGACCCTCAGTGTCAGGCCTGCTCTGTTTTTGGCCATCGGCGTGCCTCGTAATTAGGCCTCGAATGCCAGCACCCACCGAATGTAGCTGGACACAGAGGAACAATCCCTTCATTAAAAGCTCCTGGTTACCCCCCAATTCACAAAGAGCACGCTCAACCAAAATCTCTCTCTGATTCTTCGTGTTTAATTACAGGCCCCTGCGCTCCACTGCGACACACATTTCTACTCCTGCTTGGAAGGTCTGGGTACTTCCTGAAAGCCTTGAAGTGAATTTAATCCCCCCACACCCGTTACTTGTTTACACTTACATTTATACGTTTTAGTCATTTATCCAGAGCGACGTACAAAGGATCAGCAGTTTAGGATAGTTTATTTTATTTGTATTTTATTTACTGTAAAACTTTAGAAGCATGGTCTCCAATAAGTCAGTCACTTTTAATAGCCGGAGACCGTAAAAAGTTGCCAAAATAAACTTTTCTCTCCAAGAATAGCTGGGAGGCGGAACATTGTTTCAACATACATAATGCTATGGTAACTGCCACTGTTCGTCATATCGCCAAACTTGCAGTAGCTAAATTATACGGTCTTCTTTTTTTAGAAACATGGTGCCCAAGAGGCATTTTAATATGAAGTTAAAATTAGAAGTGATTAACGCAAAACTGCAATCTAAACAAATGAAAGCCTAAAATAGGTAACTACCCCAGTATTTGAGACGGTGTGCCCTGTTGCTGTAATGGGTTCAGAGCGATATGGGTACTTCTGCACATATCATATGACATAGCTACCGTCCCCAAGTCAGAGTCAATGCCAGTGCTGCGAGTGTTGAATAAGTGAGTGTTTATTATGTTAAATCGGGTGTTAAAGGGGTTATTCTGCTTGCGCTAATGAGTTTCTGTGTTTTATGGGATGTGTGATGTTTGATAATAATGTGTTAATGTGGTAAATGAGTGTTTCACTCAGATCACTGGGGGAAAGGGGCACTTTTGAATCTCCTAGTTTGGAATCAACTTAAGCCGCATATGTTTGATATGTTGATGGAAACCAACCCCTACCAAGCACCCCTCCTCTTTAATCACCCCTCTAGTATAAATCCTTAACCAGCTGCAGGGCCTTCTGTGTGTGCTGCAGGGAAGTGAATAAAATCACCCCTCTGTATAAGTCCATAACCAGCTGCAGGTAGTGACTAAAATATCCACTGTTCTGTAGCAATAAAAGGTTGTGACCCCGTGACTAAAATCACACATATGGTGCGTATGTCTAGTTGACTGCAGGGTGTGACTAAAATCGCACATACAACCAACACCACGGTGGTGACTACAATCTCTCATTTGTTGTGTGCCCACGACAGGTTGCAGCACTGTGACTAAAATCACCCTTATGGGATAAACGTCTAACCGGCTGCAGGACCGTGACTGAAATGTGGCGTTGGTGGTTTCAGGGGCCTTGTGGTACACTGACTGCAGTATCCAAGCCAGGACACCATAAGCAGTCACGCTCCGCTCTGTAAGCCTGTTAGCGGTGTTACCCAGGGACCTGCTCTGGAAGCATTTACACACGTGGTTTGGTGAGCGAGTCTGTCAGTGACTGCTATACCCGACCTGAGGCCGTTTAGAAAGTTCAGCCATCAGTGTTTAAACGTTATAAACGTTGGAGTATTTTTTTAAAGGTTTTGTTTGTTTATCTGGCAGCTCGATAGATGTGAGTTTCAGGTAGGCCCGGGGTTTGTGAAGCCGGGTGAGGGAGAAAAGATCCCCCAATTGTTGGCCAGTGGCTGGATATGACAAGAACCAAAGTATTCTCAAAACAGTTGTGTTTCAGCACAACCCTTTCCCTCTACCCCTCTGCCCCTCACCCCCAAATCCCCGACCTCTTCCCCAGCCTCCCAGGGGTTCCCAGAGATTAACTCTGACCCTCACTGGGGCAAACCCTTCCCCTTTTATCTCCCTCTACTTCAGGACCTGGGAATGTAATTAACTCCGGGGATGAAGTGGAGAAAGGATGGAACGGGAAAGTGGGAAGGCTGTCCTTTTCCTTTCTCAGTGTGTGTAATCGGTGGAGTTCACTGGACGTCGCTCTCACAACCTCCTCGCCTTCCTGCTCCGTTTGGACACCCGTCCACCCGCTCTTGTTTACCCAGAAGGCAACAGGGCTGCTAGGGTTTGAAAGGGGGGGGGGGGGTTGAAGGACCTGCCCACAGTAGCCCAGTTGTTTCAGGAGCTATTTTCTTTGCGACCACAGTGCATGCTTTTGTAGTGACCATTTGTGAACAGAACCAGGCGGACACTGTGGGCAGTTCACACTGGCTGCATTTGTGACGCCCGATCCCCTGGGGGTTTTTCCAATGCTTCAGGTCCCACATAATGAGGAGAAGTTGTGAGAATTTTCTTTAACAAATACAATTAGTTAGATTGAATGTTTGATTCTGTAAGAAACTGTGTGAGAAACTTCAGCTGTTGTTTTGACATGCTGTGCTGGGTGGTGTGATTTTCCCCTTTCGTTGTTAGCACTCACCAACTTGCTTCTGTAAGATCATGTCGGTGAAAGAGAGTCTCTCTCTCTCTACCTCTCGCTGACTCTGTTACCTGAATAGATTTAAAAGAAAACATTTTGTTCTATGTGCCCCATCTCCCAGGGGCCCTCTCTACCCCACACAGAAGGTCCTGATGACCACATGGATCCACACACACACACACACACACACACACACACATGCACACACGCACACATGCACACGCACACGCACACGCACACGCACACACACAGCAGGTTCTGATGACCACAGGGATCCCCACACACACATGCACACATGCACACATGCACACGCACACGCACACACACACACACACACACACACACAGCAGGTTCTGATGACCACAGGGATCCCCACCACACAGAAGGTCCTGATGACCGCAGGGTCAACTCTCCCATCAGGTGGCTTCACGGCCCAGGAGCTTTTAAGCTTCAGTCAATCATCTGTTTGACATTCGTCATGTCACGTCTTCATCAGAGGAAAAACTTTTGGCAATAGGTTTTTTCCAAAGTAGAGACTTGCACGCTGCTGGGACTGGGACTGACCCGTTGGCTGGCGTTGAGGCAGCCTCTAGTGCCGGGGCCAGGGCCGAGAGGAGCTGTTGTGGGTTTGAAGGAAGCTGGCTCCTGCCCACTGCCTGCTTTTCTCTTACTCTGACATCTTTTTTTAGATGGCCTACTGCTCCTGGACTCTGGATGAGACTGCTTCTCACCTGCTTTTCTCTGCACATAATTAGTCAAGCTAAGGCAATAATAGAGGTGGTCGCCTTGAGTGGCACTATTTTGTGCAATGGAGACACCGGTGAGTAAATAAAAGAAAACGTTAGGGATGCCGTTGGCTGTCACGACCCTAGCCTCTGCACTCGCTGACGAATCCTCCACGTCTGGAGTCCTGCGTGCGTAGCCGGGTGTGGAGTCCTGCGTGCGTAGCCGGGTGTGGAGTCCTGCGTGCGTAGCCGGGTGTGGAGTCCTGCGTGCCTAGCCGGGTGTGGAGTCCTGCGTGCGAGACTGAGATGCACACTGAGGTTTCAGAGCTGGCGTACTTGTTGGCCTCTTGCAAGCCAGAGTAAAAGTCAGAGTGACTGGCAGGAAGCATTACTGAACATTAACATCTTAGGTGACGGGAACACTTACTCCTGCAGCAGTTCCACCTTGCCTACAAAGGACACTCATTTGCTAATGCACTTTCCACCCCTCCACCCTAGCTGTGATAATCTCTCATGTTGCTTCAAAACCTTTTTTTCTGAAACCCCAGCCTCCTCTCTGTGTTTAAGTTTCAATGGGAGCTTCCCATTGTGGGGAGTCCTGCATATTCATGAAGACCTCCTCTTTTCTTACACAAATGAGGCTCTGCTGGGGATCTGGGCAGAAAAGGGGCACAGTGGATCTCTTCCTTGGACGTCCACCAGAGAGTTTGGTCTGTGTGTGTGTGTGTGTGTGTTTCTCTCTGTCAGTGGTGGGCCAACGTGTGTGTGTGTGTGTGTGTGTGTGTGTGTGGTGATGGGTAGACTTGTGTGCAGAACAAACAGTCCGCCATTTGACAGGTTGGTGTGATGTTTTATAGCCCATACCCCCCACCCCCTCAGCGCCACGCTTGTTTTTTTTCTCCCTAATCGCTGGAGAGCAGCCCAGTCGGGGAAGGAGTGGACCTGGACTGAGCGTGTGCTGGACTCCCAGGTGGAAACGCATGTGATGAAGGTGTCACAGCCTTTCCCCCGGAGATTAAGATGTTGTCAAGACCCCCTGTCTGTCCCTGTCGGTTCTCCACTGAAGGCAGCTCCAGTTTGGCGGAGAAAATGGCCCTCATGGATCCAGCGAGGGAGATCTGAGCACTAATCGGCCAAAACAAGCGGACAAAATCACTTCTTCCATCAACAGCCTTTGTTTTAACATTGCTTGTCTTGTTTTTTCACGATGGAACGTTGGTAAAAAGATTTTTTGGGGTTTTGTACAAACCTTTTTCTTATTGAGTATAGCTTGTATACTACCCCCACCTTTGAGGTTACCGGGGCACAGTAGTCCTCTCGGAATTTGAGCTCTCATCCACAGTCTTCATGCAGGGTGCTTGATGGACAACTAGCCCAAACTTTAGCCCCACCCCCTCGACGGGCCTTTTGAAGGCAGGCAGTCCTCACGCTGGGTGCTTGATGGACATCTCACCCACTCTTTAGCCCCACCCCCATCCCACACAGCAGGCTCTTTGAGGCAGGCAGTACTCACGCTGGGTCCTTGATGGACAACTCACCCACACTTTAGCCCCACCCCCACAACGGGCTCTTTCAGGCTGGCAGTCCTCACGCTGGTTGCTTGATGGACAGCTCCCCCAGATTGCGCGCATAACCCGACCCGGTGAGCAAGCCAACGGGGAAGAGTCGAGCGGCCCGGGTGAGAGCGGAACAGCAGATCCTTCTTCCATTTCTGTATGGTTCATCGGGGGGGTGCCGGCTGGGCTCTCTTGGCCCTGCACGTCCAGAATGACACAACGGTTGAGTGGAGAGAAAAGAGAGAGGGCAGTGAGTTGGGAAGAGGGCAATGAGGGGGTGGGTGCTCAGCAGGGTATGGAGATGTTTTTTTAAATGAGCTGAGGATTGTTTATTTGTAACGGGGTGATTTTCTTCTCTCACTGTGGAGGTTGATAGTGGGTTCCTCTATTGTTCGCCGCTAATGATCAACGGGTCGGAGTGTGAGAAAGGAGGGCATAGCAGGTCTGGGCTCTGGCGGGGTTTTCCTCTGGATGGGCTTCCCTTGTGTGTCTAGCTTGTGTTGTTTGTTTGTCTCACCAAGAGGACGGATGTTTTTTCTTTCTTCTTCTGGATAACTTCGGTTATCCTTGGCTGCCCTCTGAAGCACGGTAGTCCTCTCGGAACCCGTGCTCTCATCCACACCAAAGCCGCGACGTAGCCCGAGCCCTCTCAGTCTTAATAAATGAATAAATTCAAAGTGAATGGGAGCCGACGTTGCTGGTGGCGTGAGAAGGGTGGGGCACAATACGACCCTTGGGCGGGACCACAGTTGATGAGCACTAGTTAGTGAGCACTAATGACCCGTCGTGAGAAAAGCATCGAAGTTCCTCAGATGGGCGTTTGCCGTTCAGTAGTCGCCTGTGAAGCGCATGGCGGTGATCAGGCAGAGAGGAAAGGATTTCGCACAAACGTTCACCTTTGTCCGTGAGCGGAGATCTGTCGCCACGTTCATAAATACCGCAGGAATACCGAGGGGTGCGTTTGCACACCTGTTTAAATAACTGCGGAAAACCGGAGCTCTGGCAGCTTCCTGCTGAAGATGGTTCGCACAAGCTCTGCCACGTTCGCAGCGGCGGGTGAGGAGGGGTGGAGCTTGGGTCCGAGCTCGCAAGACGGCAGGTGCCGGTGGGTTCTGCGCCCCGGTTGGACGTAACAGGAACCGACGGCGTAACAGGAACGGGCCTCCTTCCGGTGTGGAATGCGGTCGGAAAACGGAGCCCTCAGCCCCAGCAACCCGCAGCGCTTCAGAGATGTTTTATAATGGTTCCTGTATGAATGAGTTGTGTGATGTGTTGCACATGTGGCCATGCTGCCAGTCCTTGGGTGGAGGACTTGCATTTCTTGCTGTATTCCCAGTACGGGCCTTTTGGCAGCCACCGGAATCTGATCGGTGGAAACTAAGTATTTTACAGTCTTTTGTTTTTTCTTTGTCATTTTGCGGCAGGTTGGTTTGTTTATTGAGCTAGCTGAACAAATTTTATCATCGTTATTATCATCGTTATTATCATCGTTATTATCATCGTTATTATCATCGTTATTATCATCGTTTATCATCGTTTATCATCGTTTATCATCGTTATCATCGTTTATCATCATTTATCATCGTGTTTATCATCGTTTATCATCGTTTATCATCGTTTATCATCGTTTATCATCGTTTATCATCGTTTATCATCGTTTATCATCGTTATTATCATCGTTTGCATGCCTTAACAATTACTGGGGAGGGATGGTTTAATAACAAAGCCGCTTGTTGGCTAGGTAGCTACGTTTGGTTGTAAATAGTAATTATAAGATGAGAAAAACACAGTGTGTGTTGTTATACAGGTAGCAAAACGAGTAAACAATCATAGGTTTAAGGAAGAGCAAGGACAGTTTTATTTATTTATTTATTTATTTATTTAATTAATTAATTAAAACATTTTTAAACCAATGCTAGATTTGTGGTTGGCTTAGCAGTTAAAGCTGACAGAATTGGGCGTTCATAAAGAAAAATAATCAAAATGTTATAAAAAGTGATTTGTCAGTGCACAAAACAGTGGATTCTGTTTTATAGTTGTGCAAATGTTTTATATAAGTACAATTAAATTAAGCAACTTTTCCTACAGACTCATCTCATTTTCATCAAAAACTCCCGAAAAACCCCTTTTTTCATTTTTAACGAGGATAGAGATAGTAATGGCATTACTGTCTACGTTTCCTCCTGTGAGATATGGACTCGCGTGAAGGAGTAGATAATGTCAGTGTGAATACACGGATGTTATAGTTTTAGCAGAATCGCATAAGTAACAAGTTTTAGCCCCCCTCCCCCCTCCCTTTTCCTTCAGCCCGTCTGTGTCTTTTTGGAAAGAGTTGAGAGTGACCCCCCCCCGCTACATCCCCCTCTCCTTGGGAAACAGAAGCCCGGGAGAGTGGCGAGGGCCCGAGCTGGCGGTGGGGTGGGGGTCTGTAGAGGGACACACGGACCAGCTGCTTCTTTGTCCTGTCTGTGAGGTGTCCAGGGAGAGTGAGGGGGGGAGCGGTGTGTGTGTGTGTGTGTGTGAGAGAGAGAGAGAGAGAGAGAGAGAGAGAGAGAGTTCCACAATTCAGTAAATCCCTCCCTCCTCCCTCCCTCTCTCTCTCTCTCTCCCTCACTCTGTCTCTCCTCTCGCAGCTGGGCCCTCAGTGTGTGGAGTGGAGCCGGAGAGGAGAGGAGAGGAGAGGAGAACGTCGCGTGCGAAGTTCGAGCCCCAGGGATTTCTTTTTTTCCGCACGCCCGGTGAAGGGAGGATGGGGCGGGCGCCGCCACCACTACCACGACCGCCCATACTGCTGCTCCTCCTGGGGGGACTGCTGTCCCAGTGCTGCAAGACCCAGGGTGAGTACCCCCAATCGCCTGTGAGCCTTCTGAGGATCGAATCCCCGACTGTTAGGACCATCCTACCATGCCGTCTCTGGGTACGGCAAAGGGAGAAATTGGGTACTTGGTCAAAGCGCATGGTATTCGTTTTAGTCCCGCGGTCTGCCTTTACGTCCGGTTAGGCTTGCTATCCTCCCTTCAGAGTGTGTTATGTGTATGTGTGTGCGCTGGCATGTAAAACTTTATCAGCCGCAGTTTTTATGACGGATCTGCAGGTTTCCTGTACCGCAGATTCCAGCAGTCCGGAGAAAACCGGAACAGTTCAGCATCCATAAGCTTCACTGTTAAGGAATTGCAAAAGTCTCGCCGTGCACGGCGTCAGTGCAATATTGGGAAGTAATTACTTTTTGTCGGATGATACGGCCTGGAAAAATCAACCAATAGGTCTATCATTTGGAGTAGAGCTGTGTGTTAATCGAATGGTTTTGTCCTGATGTGTGCAGTTGCCGTGTTTAAAAGTTTCTGCTGTACAAATGTGTGAGAAGCAATAAATAAATAGTCCCATTTTTCTGTTCAGACTTATGTACATTTGTTGCCTGTTGTCCTTAGATATGGTCTAGCTTCCCTCCGCTCAGCCAGTCGCTGGGAGATTTTGGGATGGGTTTGGATTGGACTGAAATGCACAGCACAGCTGTCTGACACTTGCAGTTGTTAGGCTTGCAGTTGTTGGCCGTCAAGCTTTAAAATCAATCAACCAGCTGTCGAATGTGCACACACCCGCACATAAACATACACACGCACACGTCTGCGCATGGATACACTACTCGAACAGTCAAAGCCCCCCTGTGTCAGTGGTGGGGATTCCACTCGTGCAGGGGCTGTGCTTTTCTGTTGCCTTTCTTTTCCGATGATTTGAGCGAAGCAGGTTTACTTTCTGAATACGGTCAGCAGACAGGTTCTTTCCAGGAGGAGCAGGTTGATGTGGAGCGTGAGGGAAAATCAGATTTTTTTTGCTGCCGTCCACTGAAGGCCTTGTAGGGTGAAACGGAGAAAGGCCCGACTCGGCGTTTTAACTTTCACTGCCCGAATATATGAGGAGAACGTGGCCATCGCTGGTCTTGCAGAGATGAATAGGCTTGAGGGCAACGGAATCCGTTGAAGGGAGGACTTATTCAGAGTATCTTTGGGATTTCCCACCCAGTCGATTTTGTTTAGCAATAACAGCTGACGACATCTCAAAGACTTTGAGATTTTATTTTTAGGTAGTGGGGTCATGTCGGTGGATAGATGATGT
>JAOVYW010001433.1:0-16262 GCA_025775045.1 Hiodon tergisus | reverse complement strand
TGTGTGTGTGTGTGTGTGTGTGTGTGTGTGTGTGTGTGTGTGTGTGTGTGTGTGTGTGTGTGTGTGTGTGTGTGCGGATGCGCTGGGGATGGGTGTGACAGCCAGGGCAGTTACCACGCCCCCTCAGGAAAGCCACAGGTGTTTCCTCTGATAAGCCCTCCACTCTCTGCACCAGGAAGTGAGGGCTGAGAACACCGCACACTCGCCCAAACCCAGGAGAGGCCAGTCCAGCAGCATGGACCTGAAGGACCAGCAGGCAGCTGAAGAGAGGATGTTACCCAGGGAGAGCCAGGACCACAACCAATGTAAGGAAATCGGCCTACCCTTCACCATTTCCCTTTCTTTCCTGGAGACCTAAAATGCTCTCGGGCTAAATGCTCAGCTAAAAGTTTTCCACTTTTACTCTGTGCTTTTATGTCTATGATGACTGCAAACCCTTGGAACGTGGTGTACCCTAAACATGCCATGGGTGAATGCCATGAATATCAGCCGACCAAGCGGGCTCCAGTGTAAATGTCTATACATCTGGATGTTTATGCGATATATCTATCACACTGACCTCTTGGGGAGCTAGGAGAAAGGGTTGTGTGGATGAAGGATTGGTTCTTTTCAGCACGGTGATGAGGGATGACGGATGTAGGCAGATTCCAGCCCGTCTCAGGGACGGGAGCGTGACCCTGACTCCTCTGGCCCGGACGCCTCAGCCCCATCACCCTGGGCTCAACCTCTTCCCCGAAACACTGCCTTCCTGTTTTTAAATAGGCAGTGAGAGCGTTGAGGAGGTTAGGCATTGCAATGACATTGCAGCGTAAATCAGTGGATCCCCCCCCCCCCGCCCCCACCTGATTGACAGCGTTCAGAGGTGTTGGCTCAGTGAGTGACGGCATTGTGTAATTTATATTGGAGTGGGAAAGCAGCAGATCTGAAGAGATATTTGCAGAGAGCTGCTTTGTTAAATAAAGCCCTTGGGCTGACTCACAGAGCTCCAATGAGCTCATGCAGTTTTCTAGAATGCCACGGTTCTGCTCTTAAATAGACTGTCCTGTTTACCAGCTCTCACGTGTGTGTTCCTGGGAGCCCCCTCGTGAAAACCTCGGCTCATTTTTATAGCAGGCGTTGTGGGCGTGGGATGCTTCTAGCTTTACCAGCTTGGCTTCATTTGAGTTAGACATGCTTTTCATTTTGCAACGGTGAGCTGATTTAGCGGCACCCTCATCCGGTGCTCGTGCTGCGATCTCCTTTGATGTGACCTTGGCCCTGAACACACATTGAGCTCCAATGTAGCTCAGCGACCTAAAGATAAACCTCTCTAGGAGAGGTTTTCTTGAGCGGTATCAGGGTATTTGGGTCATACTTCCAGAATACGCTTATTACCATGTACTGTCTGTCCTCTAATTGTTTTGGTTTCACTGTTGTCTTCTGTGGGCACAGAAACGTATGCTTGGAAAGCCCCTTCACCTGCTTTGCTACCTTTCGAAGTAACTGATTGTTCATACACCTACAGCCTTGTCTGACTGTTTATATACCTACAGCAGTAACAGAATGTTCATATACCTGCAACTGTAACTGACTGTTCATATACCTACAGCAGTATCTGAATGGTCCTTTATCAATGCCTGATTGACTGTCATTCTGGCTAGGAGTGAAGCCAGTGCTGGAGAATCCCCTAGAAAGGAAAATTGGGTATCTGAAAATGGGTTAGAAGCAGGAACTGCTGATTACTTTCCGACTTCTGCTACAAGGATCAGCTGTCGGCGGCCAGACGTGTTATCTTTGAAGACAGGGTTTGGAGTGTGTCTAACTCCCTGTCCAGGAATTCTGCTTTTAATACTCAGAGGTTTATCAGTCGTGAGCAGGTTCCTAGCAAGTAGATAATCAGCATTTGTTCTGGACCACGCTTTGATGGAAGATTGGTCTCGTTGGCGGGTGAACGTCGAGGCAACGTTATTACTGCTGAAGTATGCAGTCAGTGTGCCGTCTCTCTCTCCGAAGCTCGGAGAGATTCGACGGCCCAAGTTATAAATTAACAACGGCTGGAATCCGTGCTCAAACTGCAGATGCGGCAGTAAAGACAGAAAAAATGACTCATTATGATTTTCATTTATGTCAGGAAACCATTAACATGAACAAAACATCAAATATTGGTATGTGTAAATAAATGTGAAATGTCATTATGTTTCACCGCCTGAACAAAACCACTAGGAGAGCAAATGTGTGCTTTAGTTATTATTTTATCATTTCTTCATTAACTGCGTATTTCACAGGGTAAAATGTGCATAGTGGGGTTTCAATGAGTGGGCTCCTCAAAGCTGTTGTTTAAGGAAGAGAGAAACCAGAGGTTGATATTTGACGAGCTGCAGTCCCATTCAGCTCAACTCAAGCTGGGAGAGATTTCTGCAACGCGTGAAGCCGAGAGCAGAACCTGAAGAGACAGGGAATAGGGCTAGAGTTAATACACAGTACATGTTGTCTCTCATGTATAAAAATCAGTCACTTTCTCTGATTTTGTTTCTCTTATCACTGCTTGGTCATTAGGGGTGGAGTTATGCCAGATCTTTGTGGTGTAAGACCCACTAGAAGCTTGTTTTTGTTTTCTTTTTGTCTTCAAGAGGAACACTATGTACTGCAACCCCCCCCAATCACCCACCTACACACACACACACACACACACACACACACACACACACACACACACGTGTGTACTGAATATCTAATGATGTCATTGTGACCAGACGTGTCAAGCTCTGGCCTCCCTCAAGGGGGTAAAGAGTCTCTCGGTTTAGATTGCTGTCATTGGCTAGCACTGCCTGACTGAAATGCCTGCAATGACTAACCAGGAACGAGGCCTTCCTCGTTACACAGGGTATCAGTTGTCCATGAGTGTCTTCACTGGACGTATATAGTATATAGCAAGCAGACTCTTCTGAAGTGGGGGAGAGGGGGTGGCTATGGATCTTATAAACCAATATAATATTTTTACAAATCTTACTATAATTATTTAACATGTGAGGTATTTCTTAGTTCACGGTTTCTTAACTATAATAATGTAACCAAATAAAATAAAATAAAAACACTATTAAAAACAGTTTGTAAAGTGCGGTAAAGTAGGTTAGCAAAGTATTACAAAATATTTAATATCTAAATAATAATGATAATAACAAATTACTTATACTATTTACTAATATACATTTCAAAGAAAAATCTCTATGGGGGTGGTAAGGAAAATTTATCTCAGACTTTACTATCAGTTGTAATCAGGGTGATTTATAAACACTTCCCAGGTCCTCCTGTTTATGTAAGATCTTGGGATTTTGTAGAGCCAGATTTGTCAATGCAAATTACAGACAAAACCACAACTTTAGTAAAAGGGCCTTTTTTTATCATCACACATACTGGTGACTCCATATTCAACAATTTCATTGGCTAAATATACTAATTAACAAACAAAATAACTGACGATCTTTTGGTCTAAAGTAGTTTAAATTTTGCGCACACATTCACATAAAGAGGGTTAGCTCTGAATATGTAGGAAGGTTTTAACATAAAAAGGGAAAACCTATAAAAATACCTCAAAAAAACATTATTAAAGTAAAGTGCAATGACAGAAATGTTGTTAAACAGTTTCTGTTTAGTGAGAGCGCTTTAGGCTTAGCGGGTTCCTCGGAACGCCGGGCTTCAGCACGAACCGTTGGCCTCCTGTGCTCACTGGGAAATCTCAGTGTCCAGGCGAGATGGACAGTCCAGGAGCAGGTCTGGAGGTGCTGCTGTTTGACGAGGACATCATAACCTGGAGCAAAGTCTCTCTGCCATTGGAGCGAAGAGCTGTGGCTTTAGGGCTTAAATGTAGAAAAGATGAAAGCTTTTACAACCACCTTGTACAACTCACCTTATTAGCCCAGTGAGGAATCGGATTTTCTGTTCTTTGGGACTGAATCAGCATAGAGACACCAGGACTACCAGAGGAGGGAGATCTCTCACCACCTCTAAACATCTTCCTGGATTACCTGAGGTATGAGAATAAGGTCTAATAACTAACTGTCTAATACTGTAGCTGGATGACTGTGATACTGTGTCTAACACTGCAGTTGTACGAGCGTGATACTGTATCTAACGCTGTGGGCCATAGAGTATAATCCTCTTACTAGTTCTGCTTGTGATTTATATTTAAACTAAGGCATATTCGTTAGTTAAGGTGTCCGTTTGTGGTCAGTAGTGAGAGTATAGTGGAATAAAAGCATGCGTGTAAGAAAGTGGTATAAGAGCAGCTACAGACCAGCCCCGTGGAGCTGTGGCTTTGTATCCACCCCAACATGTTCCTGTAAAGAAGACTTAATCAATTCTGGCATACGGTGAGTCCCAGATGTACAGGGCTGTTTAATCTCGATGCCGCGGAGCCTGTCCGAGGGGACCGACCGTCTTTGGTGCTGTAGGGTTTCTGTGAAGAGCATGGTCTGCCCTGTGGCGGCTGTCGACTCCCGCCCCCCCCCCCCCCCCCTTCGGTGCATGGCCGGGAATGTGAAAAAGTCTGCCTGGTAGCGCTCACTTCTCACCTCCATGTGGATGGAGAGGGAGAGAGAGAGTTGTGTCTGACAGCCTGTGGATAATGCGGGGCTGGTTCTGAATCCGCTTCTCATGCTCTGCTTTCATTTCCACTGTGTTGTGGATCAGAGGGAATAAACTCAGGGGAGAGTGATAAAGGCTTATGTTATGGAAATAGCGGCAAGCAGAAGAATATATTTAACAGCAACAGGTCAATAAGGGGTAGACGGCAGACATGTAAGCTTAAAAAACACAAGGCTGCATTCCATTCCATTAGGAGCTGGTTAATTGTATGGATCGCTTGTCCGCATGAATGTTAACGCCAAACCCTTTTGCTATAAAGGCCATATAGATCTTCACTAACTGTCCTTCCTTTGCTCTTGTCTGCATAATCTCAAATCATTACCATGGCTCTGCATGAGGTTTATCAAGACTCAGTGTGCTCAGTCCTTTAGAGGGTTAGGCTGCACCTGTGTCTAGACACCACTCGTCACTCTGATGCCACTCGCCTGGACAGGCTGGACCAGGCTGGACCAGGCTGGACAGGGGAGCGCCAGGCACCAAGTAGCAGGGGGCAGCCGGACCTGCTAGCAGTAGGGTCCCAGTTCAGATCATCCTGAGGGGAGGTCCTGCTTCTGTTCCGTCGAGTAATATACTTAACCTGTACCTCTTCAATAAACACACGACTGGAGTAATGGGTGAATTCAAGTTGCTCTGGTTAAAAGCATCCGCTAAGCCACTAAACAAAACAAAATATCCTAACCTCTGTTAGCGACTCTTCTGTATTTATCGTGACGTTGTTTACCCACTGCACAGAACCACATAACCTAATTACATCGTACGAGAATTGTAATGAAATGTCTCTGGGATCTCTGAGACAATTTGCACTGAGTTTTATTGGTATTTGACTCCGTGTGTAACGTCGCCCATCTCCCAGTTTTGTCGATGAAAATTAGTAAGATGGGCTGTTTTGATCTGGGGAGGAGTTTCAGAGGCCCTGCAACAGGAAGTCTCCATCAGTAGATTTCTGTGGTATTAAGGGCATGTGAGCTTCACCTTCTAAAAAAAGCCCCGGGGGGGTTGCATCTTTTTACAAGGGGGGGGGGGTCTAAAATAAAAATCAGCTGTCACTGTCTGCTCAGGGGACAGAGGTGAACTTATGCCACTGGAGCTGGTCTCCAGCATATTGGGGGATTTTCTCTACTGCTGGCCAGGAAAGAAGTGTTTCTGGTTGGGGATTTGGAGGCATCGTTGTGGGATATCTATCATTTGAGCAACACTGCAAAAAGCTATACAGACTCGGTAAGTTCTGTAAATTTTCAATTGCTAGGCTGGTCACTACACATCAGAAGCGTAAGTAAGGAGGAAAAGTTATTGATTAATTACAGTGCTTACCAAGACATGCATTTCTTGTGTTTCATTTGGTTGTCTGAGAATTTCTGATCAATTAGGTAACAATTGCAAGTCATGGTTACAATAATTGTAGAGTTTGTGTTCGTGTATATTTATTTTTCCAACATTGAGTGGTTTTCAAAATGTTTTTTATTGATTAATTTACCTGGAATATCTTATTTCACAAAGGAAACTTTAAGAGAACTAAATAATAAAATCATCATTTTAAAATCTATGTTTTACTTTTATCAAATTAGTCTAAAGGATATCGTCAGACATTGGTTTGAAAATCATTTGTCTTCACTGGCCTTTAAAAACCCTGTGAGACGAAAACTACAAATTCCTAAGTTAATAAATTGAGTGGGAATAACCAGCTCTATGTGTGTCAATGCAATGGCCTCTGATATGGCAAGTACTTTCACCCAATACAGTAACTCTGTGTTGTGAACACCTTGTTCTCAGCAGGCTATATTGTTGCCAGGATCCATTGCCCATTCTGAGGCCACAAACTGCTGGTCAATGTCCATGGTGTGACTTAATATAGCATGAGGTCTGCATTCCAAAACCAAGGCCACTCGCTCGCTTGTTTAATGCCCACCTTCAAAGTCTGAAGTCAGCAATCACCAGACACAGCTGCCCTGGTAATCAGAGATTAGGGGTGCTACGTTCCTGTTTGGTAGTGAATGCAAATGCAATTTCTGCACGGTAATGCTCACATACGCACTGTTCAGTAACTTTCAGTCACAGCCTGGGCAATGCTATGTAAAGCCATTTATTTGCATGTTATCTGAGCGACTCATAGACAGAGTTTATACACTCCGCACCATGGATTCATTTTGTTTCGCGATTGCCAGAACGTACAGAAAGTTCTAGAGAGGCGTCTAGTTCTGGGTTCACAGGTCTTAACTCATGAGACGTTTTCACAACCCCGCCGCCCCCTCCCAGGAGACACGACTGGGTGGCACCACAGTGTAAAAAGAGGCTGATTTATTTTTCTACAGGGCCTGGCACCTCAGTCAACTCACTTTCTTGTTATTCGAGCTCCTGGCTCACCATAACTCGTCCCAAGATATCTCTGAGTGGCTGCTGCTTTTCCCAGCATCATAACATCAGTCTCCGTGATGAGGTTTCCTGCCCACCCACGGACACACGCATATCTCATTAAATACCTGGGCCATTACCGTCCTGCGTTTTTCTGTTAACGGGGGGCTAACATTTCACAGCAGTATTTCAGGGCTGGAAGGGGTCGCTGCGGCCTCTCTCTCAATGGGCCGATAGGTTTTCACTGGAATATTCACCATAGCTGAGAATCTAAAACTTGCGTGAGTATTGAGAACATTGCTTTGTCACATGGGGTCAGAGCCATGGGTCTTGTTTAAGAAATGAACTGACTCCATGACATGGTGACATTGACGATCCCTGTTCTGAGTTCTGTTCACCCATTTCTGGGGATGTGAAGGGTATGACAGCAGGCGATCAACGATGAGCTCACTAGAAACACGCATGGCCCAGATATAATGGAGAAGCATTATCTTTCCATTTCCCCAATGCTGTGAATATTATTATGTAATCAACATAAATCTTCCCTTTCTGCTTCATTTGTTCAAATAATTGTGACGGTTCTGATGGAAATTGTGTTCACAGCACGAAAGAGCACGAAATTGCATTGGGTCTGTTTCAATAAGAGGGAAAAGGGACATGCATTTGTTTGGTTTCATCACATTTTCTGTTTCTGCTCTGAGCTAAAAAAAATCCTCACAGTATATCCATGCATTGAATTGAAATGAATCCAGCTGAAATTCACCATTATTGTCACAACTGGCTTGTGAAGAAAAAGTAATCGTTAGCATTTAGCAGATAATGTAATGTATCACAATTGATGGTGTTTTTTCAAGGTGGTACAAAGCAGTGATATTGACTTAAGAACTAGAATGAAATATACATATGAAGAAAAAAAACACTGAAATTATGCCTCAATTATGATCATGACTAACTATTCAAAACATAATATGCTTCACAAAGCTAAAGCCGTTAGCATCAGTTCACGCAAACTCAAAATCTGAATAATAAACCAACAGTATTGTAGAGTCCAGGGGTCCAGGATCAGGATCAGTGGATATGTGAGGTTTCACTAGGCTACGTAGAGTGATCTACTCCACCTTTGGGAATGTGTTGAACTGAGGGTTACGACTGGGGTGCAGGCCTGATTTTAAAGGTATTTTAAAGGTGTTGGTATCTTTGGGCTGATGTGCCCAAGACTCCCCAGGAGGACGATTGTGGAGTTTTAAACCCCATTGTTGGCTGCCATTCCGGGCTAGTGGAGTGATATAGCGAGTGGGAGAGGTCTGGTGGCACAGTCAGGGAGGGTTTCTAACAGGAAGCAGCAGTCATCTTTCGAGGTACCACCAGGAACTTGGCTGCTTGCACTTTTAAGAAACTGCTGAATACGAATTGTCGCAGCACTTGTGAAAATGATGGTGTCACAGTGGATGGAGCCAAGCTAAGTTATGGAGGGATCTGGAAGTGTTGAGGATCTAACTGGGAGAGATTCGATTGGCTCTAATAGGGCTGGCCTGAGAAGCAAGGCAACGCTGCTCTTTCCCAATCCCTCCTCTCCCATAGTGTGGAGGGGAGACCCTGATGGTCAACTGGGACAACACTGCACACAGGCCAATGTGAGGGAGAAATATGTTTAAATTATGTTGATCATGTTCTAATACAAAGAATGCTTAGCAAAATGTTTAACATTTACTGCAAGAGTGCTTAAACCGCAGAACAGGATGAGCGGGCATTTCACACATGATATTCTTTCAAAACCTACAAGAAAGAGGACCCACAAGCCCTTTTTTTGTCTTTATTCCGAAGAAATTTAAGACAGGGTGTTGCAATTTTGTCTTGAAATGAACAATTCTGCCAATGTCAAATAACCAATCAAGAAAGACTAATTTATGTTGATGAAATGGGGGTGTTGTTTGAAGTTGCAATACTACAAGAACTGTTGTATTTCTGAATGATTTTAGAACTCCTTTGGTTGTCCCTAATGGGACAGACAAACATTTTCTCTTGGGCTCAATAAATACCAATTCTGTTGGTCTCATCTGGTGGAACTTCTTATTTTTGTAATTAGTTTTCAGGAATTTCCACGACACAAAGCCCAATGTGAACCCAAAAAGGAGAGACTTCACATACTATATGTTTGTCTTTTCTGACTAATGAAAGATAAATAACACTAGCTAAATGTTTTTTTTTCTCTGACCCAGGAAAGAGAAATGTTAGCTTTCTCTTTCCTGGGTAAATGTTTTCTAAATGCTTCTGACCATGGGATGCCCCTGCGATGTGAAAGTGTCCAGCCTTGATTCCAGATTAGTTAAGATCCAGGAAACTGAAGAAGATGATTAGGTAGTTATTTAAATGCCACACGTCAAAGTATTTTGGAAAGTATGGGGAGAAAAGAGACATGGTGATCATTTTGCACTACATCAATTTCGCAAATATCATCAAACACGTTCAGCAAGCAGCTGTTGTGCTTTTCCCTGACTGTGAAAGCATGTGTTAAACCCACGGTCGGCTGCACTACCGAGACGTTCATTTACCTAATGCAAGTGCGAGTGGAATCTGCTTTGGATTTGATCAATGCTGATGATAGTTTCTGCTGTACTACCCATTAAACAGAAAGGTGAAATTATATTTAATGTTGCCCCTGCCATTAATTACTCCTGCTGATGTGACACTCTCACAGAGGGTATTAACTCTTTCGGGTAACTCCCTTTACTGTTTGTCCTTCATTGAAGTTGAGTTAATTTTGTATCATAGACCATACCCCATCAGAGGAGATTAATTTAAATGCAGGTGTGTGGCTTGTGCAGGGGGTTCATTCTAAACATGCTGTGGAAGGAGTCAGATCAGACCGGTCTCCCTATGCTTTAAATGGGCCATGAGTAACAAGTAATCGGTGTACTGAATGTTCTCTAAAAGCTACTGTTAGTGGACACCCAGAGTAACCAACCATCCTCAGTTAGTAGGCAATAGTTCATTTTTATAGTCATAGTATTAGTGGGTGGTATACTCCCTTCTTGAGGCAGGAGTCCTTTGATCTTTATTTAATTTGATGTTTTTTGGGGGGGGCGGTTCTCTTTCACTGGTGTGCCCTTGTAGTTATGTTGGTGACGGAATCAAAATGAAATCACCTTACAAAACCTTAAACCTTGTTTGTGTGTGTCCCCTATCTCGCTTAACGAGTCTCAGGACACCATTCGTCTGATTGAAAAACTTCACGTTTGGGAATTTAATTAAATTTTAAAATCTTGCATATAGCAAAACATTTCTCAAGCTTTTTTCCTGCCAAGTTTTAATTGCATCTGTAAACACACTATGTACCTTTGACATAGGGAGTGATAAGGTATGATCATAGTAATTTAAAGCATTAAAAATAGCCTGTAGCCTTTAAAGGGCTTGTGGTACAAGTTCACATTTAATACACACCTTCTATATACCTAAAACAAGTTGGAAATTGTCTGTCATAGTACTGCTTAAAACATTACTGTTGATATATTGATATATATAAAATCATATTTTACTGTTATATTTATCTGGACACCAGTTCCATTCCAATTCCATTTTATTTTTAATATCCTGTCTGAAGGGAATTCTAGAATGGTGCAGTTGGCGTACTTTTATTTGCTACATAAAAGACAGACATCTTTCATGCTAAAGGTGTGAAGAGAGTTTTCTCCATTATTTGTTCCCTCTGTCAGAACACACATCGATTATCGTCACACATTCAGATTGTCAAAAAGAAGAAATGTCATCAGTTTCTATTAAACTTTCTATGCAAATAGATTTTCTAACTGTATTTACTCAAACAATAAGAAATATTCAGTATTTCTTTGAATATCTTTATTTGAATGTAAAAAAACAAGGCCAATAAGCCATTTCACATTGATGTGCAAAGCTACTGCTGTCATTTCGGAGTGTGACGTTTGGCCGTTCCTCGAGAAACCAACCAGTGCAATTGTCCTCTCTCGGTCATGCGCGTACATCATGGAAATGTGGAAACCAACAGGACAAAGGTGTTTCATCGCTTTGTTCATGCCATGCGTTTAAATGAACGCGTGACACTCCCGCCACTCATCCACTGATGCATACAACGCAGCTGACTGCAATTCGAGGTGCCTCTATTTCTGTGCTTCAATATCTTACAGCAGAGAACTGGACATAAATCAGTGTTCCCTCAGGTTTCATGGACATGTCAGGGGTTCAAATTAGGTTTCTGCCGAGGAGCCCTGTTTTAACCTGTTCAAAAGTGCCTCTGGAAGCTCTTTCAGCGTGTGGTGAGAGCTCCCTCCTTACCAGCTATGTATACGCAGTAAGTGTGAGCTCATCCTCTTTACAATGTGAAGGTGTCATAGAAGGCCGCAGATGACAGGAGAGATGAATAGGCCATGTCGTCAGGATCAGATTTAAAGTGTTTGGATAATGTTAAAAAACACAAGCGAGCAACTCAGCTGCCAGCATAACTGTTAGTGCATAACCGTTTAAAGATGCCCTTTGATGACATGGAATGTAAAGCCAGCCTCTATTTAAGTTCCCCACTAAGGTCTTTGGCTATATTTAAGAAATTCCAGTCCTCTGTCAACACAAACTCTGCTTATCATTTTACCACCTACTCTAGGACGTCTATTTTGTGACTGATCTCTACGTGCAAGGCAGGTTAATGGCGCTCATAAATAGCAATCACTGTTGAAATCTGGGTGCTTTATCCCAGCAAAGAGCATGAACTGACGGTTAAAGTTCCCAGTTGTGTTAAAGGTGAGGAAGCTACCTGTATTGTAACTTGGTCTGTACATGCCCCCCCCCCCCCCATTTGCACATCACTCTGAATAATAGCATAAAACGTAATGCTCCGTGGCTATTCCCAGAGCCAGTGACTCTGCTGGTGGGTGTGTAGGCTGGATGAACACCACTGGGACCGCCGCTCTCTAGGTCTACGTGGGAGATGCAACGTGGGTGTTGTGGTGCTGATGGACGTTGTCTTTGCAGCTGCTGGGAGCCTGAGGGAGCCGGAGGCCGGAGCTCCTGAGAGGAACGGGGCCCGCCCAGAAGACACAGAGTCTGTCTCGCTGAAGGAGCGCCTGGCCATGTATCAGGCAGCTGTCGCCAAGGAGACGGCCAATGTCTCCACCGCGGTAGGGGAGCCACTTCACACATTATATTATACATGTTTACGCTCGTACTGGTATAACTCCCATCTACCTCAAACCACCTTTGTAAAAATAAATGAAGTAACTAATAAATTCCCCATCTTGTTACTCTATTTTGTCCAGTGTGGGTAGATATTCAGTCTTGAACACTTTTCTGCTTCCAAAACACCAGACAACTGCAACCATTTAAAAACCCCATCTATCAGTCTCTTTGTGGTCTGCTCTTTCCCCTGTCGCTGCTTGCACAACTGGGTTTAAATCAGTCTTAATTAATAAGCGGCACAGTTGCGAACATTTTTTTAAAAACCAATCACAAGCAAAGTGCATGCCTGGAGCAGATATCACCAATCAACACAAACAAATGTTAAAAATTCATTTTGTTCTTGTGAAGGGCTTCTTCTTCCTCCACAGTCCAAACATATCTGTTTAAAATACTGAGGGAGTAGTGCTACATGTGAAATGTGTTTTGTTTTTATGCATCTAGATTCTAGATTGGTCTTGGTGTTAAATGCCCTGAAGTTAATATTGCTTGAGAGACCTTGTCCTGTGGTGGATAGGATCAAATCTTTATTAAAAGTGTACAGGTGTACTTCATTCTTCAAAACCAAATGTTTCTGTAATAAGTTAGAGAGATTTTTTTACAAGTGTGTCCGCTGCTTTTCGTGTGACCGTGTTTTGTCGTGCAGGGCTGTATTTGTGCACATGCATGTGTGCTAAGGCACAACTCACATTTACACACTCTACCAGCCGTGTGAGCAACCCGATGCGGTATGACGGGATACTTATGCCCCCTGCAGGATAAAACCTGTAAGCTATTATTCATGCAGAAATGCTCAAACCTGTCATCAGTATGTGGAGGGTGGGGGGCACACCTATTTCAGGTACTATATCTGTACTGAAAGACATGCTTGGGCCTCTTCCCTCTGTTTTACAGATGGTGAAAGTTAAACTAAACAAAATCAATTGTTTCCCTCCTCTCCTCTAAAAACTCACTGTAAACAATTGACCTTGTTAGTGAGAGAAATCATTTTATTCATGTTTTAGTGTACATAATCACAGTTAGTACAGGTACTTTTCCCTCTCCTAATGCCAGTGAGGTCCCAGTTCCAGGCATCAGTCTGATTTCTGGAGCACTGAAAGCGAAGGGAGGCTAATGACAATTTCACTGCTGTCATTAGGTTGTGGAGGAGTCCGAGGCCTGTTCCCTGCCTGGGGGGCTCGCCAGCGTCAAGAAACAGTTTGAGGGCCAGGAAATTGCATCTTCACAGACGTCCGTCACGCAGGTCCACTTTCAGCACAGATCGGTGCAGGTAATTAACGGGCGGCAGTCTTGCGCAGACAACGCAGGCCGCGGGGGAGGCTGGCGGCTTTGGAGGAGCATGTGGCTGACAGATGTGGCAGGAAGCATTGCGGAGCGGGAGAGGCCCGATAATGTGCCGTCTTGTTATCGATTTGGTCCGTGTCGGACGGCCACGTTTCCACCGATGTCACTTAAATAGCTGAAAACCGAGAGCTCCCACAGCAAAAGCACGACAAGATAGGAGAAAAGGCAGCAGGTGCCAAATTCTCCTATAAATCTGTATATAACTGATAAACAAAGGAAGGACACGTTCAAAAAAAGCTATATTTTTCTATTCTAGATTCATCATGAGCCAACATTCCGACAATACTTCTTGCCAATGGTGCTGAGGGTATTGCTTTGGAATTCAGCCAGTGAGCTGAAGTGAGTGCCGCGTAGAGGTTGGGGAAATGGGTCAATGTACAATATTTTAATTGCATTTACAGTAGTGTGGAGGGGTTTAGATGTACACCACTGCGTTTCTGGCGATCAGCAGACATGGCTTTGTGCAGAACCACAATGTCATTCGCACTTAGAACGGCGACCAGTGGCGCCTGTGTTCAGCATGGGAATGGAACTAGAGACCGGTGATAATGTGTCAAGTTGCACTTTGCTCAAGCACTGTAATTCAAAGACCAGCAGAGACGAGTCTCTCACCATTCACAGTCCAGCAGAGATGACGCTGACTAAATGGACGAGTCTCTCACCATTCACAGTCCATCAGAGATGATGCTGACTAAATGGACGAGTCTCTCAACATTCACAGTCCAGGAGAGATGACGCTGATTAAATAGACAAGTCTCTCACCATTCACAGTCAAACAGAGATGATGCTGACTAAATGGACGAGTCTCTCACCATTCAGTCCAAAAGAGATGACACTGACTAAATGGATGAGTCTCTCGCCATTCATAGTCCAGCAGAGATGACGCTGACTAAATGGACGAGTCTCTCACCATTCATAGTCCAGCAGAGATGACGCTGACTAAATGGAGGAGTCTCTCACCATTCACAGTCCAGCAGAGATGACGCTGACTAAATGGACAAGTCTCTCGCCATTCACAGTCCAGTAGAGATGACGCTGACTAAATGGACGAATCTCTCACCATTCACAGTCTAGCAGAGATGACGCTGACTAAATGGACGAGTCTCTTACCATTCACAGTCTAGCAGAGACGAGTCTCTCACCATTCACAGTCCTGCAGAGATGACGCTGACTAAATGGACGAGTCTCTCACCATTCACAGTCTAGCAGAGATGACGCTGACTAAATAGACGAGTCTCTCACCATTCACAGTCCAGCTGAGATGATGCTGACTAAATGGACAAGTCTCTCGCCATTCACAGTCCAGCAGAGACGAGTCTCTCACCATTCACAGTCCTGCAGAGATGACGCTGATTAAACGGGTCTCTTAAAGAAAGGCATACACACACACACACACACACACACACACACACAGAAAAACACATAGGACTCAGAGATCATGACAATAACTTAGTTACACTAAATTAAGCTTCACCCCGCCGTTCAAATGAAATATCTCCATGGTCAGATTATGGTCATGAAAGCCCTCTAGTTATTGAGCCATGGCTTTTATTTTCCTTGCTGTTGTGGATTCCGCCTACGTTTCGTGCTGCACTGTTTGAAATCCTGCATTATTCAGGCTCTCACACCACTGGTGTGAATGTGCGTAACATATGGCATCACGTGTCACACAGGAAGTGTCAAGTTCGTCAGAGACCGTGACAGTGAGGAGCAGCACCAGGGAGAGTGTGCCCGCCACACAGCAGGTGACCTTTGCCCACGATGAAAAGGTAATCCATGACAGGAGAGAGAGCAGTGGGCTGCACACCTGTCAGAGCCTGGTAGTGCTATAATGTACCGCTCAAATACACAAACCTGAAGTACAAATTTTAATGAGTATTTATGTTCGTACAGTATCACTTTTTGTCAAACTTTTAGTTGAATAAATTCTAAGGATAAACTATTGATAGACTGTGCAAAAAAAAGATTAGAGTGTATTAAAAGTAAAGAGGAAAGATTTACTGTGCTGAAAGAACTGAAAATAGATCATTATAACAGGTTTGGTAAACAATGTTTTAACTCACTTACCCATAATGACTGAAGCTGTTAAATTGACTTATGGCGTAAACCGGATTAGATAGAAAGTGCAGTATTTTGCGTCCTACTAAATACATCAATTGGGTATTCGTATCTGGCATCCACATCTAAGCTTTCTGCATGAAAGTGAAGGAAAGGGACTGATTGGATGCTTCATCTCACACATTGACAGCGTCAGAGCTGTTTTCTCTTCAGGTGGTTTTTCAGTACCATTGAAGGGCATCGTCCGTGCACATGTGACAGCTTTGATCTCGTTACAGATCACACATGATCAACGTGTTCGCCAAAGCACCGTGGCCTCCACTTCTGAACACGTTGGTGATCACACTGGTAGAGTATTGCCCTGTTGTTGTTGCATGTGTCGGCCCCATTTATGTTGGTCTTCTGTGCTACTCGGTTAAACGGACATAGGGTCATTACACCTACTCTTCACTTAATTCACTCTCCCTGTGTGTGTGTGTGTGTGTGTATATATATATATATATATATATATATAAATGTGTATATATACAATATCTCACAAAAGTGAGTACACCCCTCACATTTTTGAAAATATTTGATTATATCTTTTCATGTGAAAACACTTAAGAAATTAGTGCACAGCTTGTATAACAGTGTAAATTTGCTGTCCCCTCAAAATAACACAACACACAGCCATTAATGTCCAAACC
>JAOVYW010001431.1:0-16263 GCA_025775045.1 Hiodon tergisus | reverse complement strand
CCGCCGGCCTTGCTTCCTCCCCCCAACCCCCCCCCCCAACCGTCCTACCCAGCCCTGTGTTTTTCCTCCCCCCCCCCCCCCAATCCCTCATTAAATACCCTGTCTAATCACTGCCTTGTTCTGGTGTCGTGCTATTGGGTCCGCTAGCCTAGCTCCCCGTAACACCAGGAACTTGTCTGCTGTTTCTCCGTCTTAATTACATGCCCTCTGAGCCAATGTTTAAATTACGTTACATTAGTTTCAATACCAGAGAGCATTCAGGAATCATAATTTAATTCATAAGTGGATGCCATTTCCAGATTCTGTGGCTCACTATTTGAGAAGATTCCCCCATGTCAACATTAAATGATTTGATTAAAAATGTCGGAAATTTTATTATCATTTTGAAGCTGTTAGAAGATAATCTGTGAAAAAATGTTTTCTGTTGACGTGAGTAGACTTTATTGGTTGCTTTTAAGGGTCATTGCAGAATCTGTTTTATTACTATGTTATAATTCCTAGGTAGGTGTTCCTATAATTCTGTCTTTGTTAAATTAGTTAATCTACCCTGTAGAAATACTGAAGTGTTTACCCCTCAAAGTTTATCTAGCACTGGTTGGTTAGAAGGAGAGGGTGGCATGAATCAGAATGAATAAGGAGACATGATGATTCCCAGAGTTATTTCCCTTAAGAACCCAGAATCTCTGAGCAGCTATGTCAAATCTTCCAAAATTACGGCTGCCATGACGATGCTTTGATTGCAGTTAACGGTGAAATTCAGCCATATGTATTTTGTGGAGTAACTTTAGCCAAAACAATCCCCATCTTTAACACCACAGTGTACCCTCAGAGCTCTGACATTTCTTGTTTGCAGTTTTTATGCACTCCAGCTTGGTGAGGCGATGGACATTTCAAATAGAAGCTTGTTTAATTGTTTAAGTTTAAAAATGGGTAACGAAGGTGATGTAATTTACAGTTAAACTCTCTGTTGTGGGAGAGCTTGGCAGAGGGTGGCTTAGCTCCAAAAGAGGACACTGCGAAAATATTATAAAATATTCTTCTAAAATTCTAAAGACATCTCTTACATTTACTCAGTAGATCCTTTTCTTATAAAAGCTTATGCAGATAATTTTCCGAATGCTTCTCTTATATTATATATTTTTCTCTAGTGAAAGCACACCAACTGTGTTGTTTCTAATAGTACTTTATTTATCCCCCCATGGGGGAAATTGCGATGCTACAGCAGAAATTATCAAAATCTCAACATCCATCCCCTGGATGTGGACAGGGACCGAGGGGGCCCTAGTCCTCCAGAAGTCCATCGCCATCTCCTTTGTCTTAGTGATGTTGAGCAGCAGATGGTTTCTCACACACCATTCCACTAAGTCCTCCACCTATACTCCTCCTCCTGACCATCCCTGATACACACCACATTAGCAGTGTCATCAGAGAACTTCTGCAGATGGCAAGTATCATAGTTTTATCTGAAGTCAGAGGTGTACAGGGTGAACAGAGAAAAGGACAGTACTGTCCCTTGAGGAGCCCCCGTGCTGCTCACCACCTGGTCTGACACACAGCTCTGTAGCCGCACAAATTGTGGTCTGTCAATCAGATAATCAAATGATCAATATATTGATTCAAATATATCAATATATAGTATTTTTTTTTATTGTAAAAGCACACCAACAGTGTAGTTTTTAAAGTATATTTTCGCTTATAAAAGCACACCCATTGTTTTCTAGTTTTCTGTTCTGGTACTTTTTGCTTCTAGTTCAGTATTTGAAAATATAGACTACCAGATTTAGTATAAGCCAATTCAGATGTATGCCCTCGTGGTCGTATTCTTCAAGAAAACTCAATGTCCTTAATATGGATTGAGATGAAACATTTTGATGTGTTAGTAGATGTTTGTCCTTCTGGAATTTAGTATGAAAAATAAATTTTTCCTAAGAAATGCAACCAGTCCAAGAGAAAAACACACTCATTGATTTTCATTTATAGTTTCTATAAAATAAGTCAGCTTATCTATCCACTATACTGTCAAGAATGCTTTGAAATGAATTTGAAACACACACGCAGAGACCAATAAAACAAAACCATCTAACCCTGTTTCTCATCACCTGCTGCCCCATTTAATGTCGCTCCAATCGCAACAGAATTCTCCACTCAGAACCCTGGCAAATTATTCTCCTACAAACTTTCTACAGAAGTAAAAACAGGTATGAGGACCTTTATCACAGGGGGCCCAAAACTGTAAATGACCTCACCCTCATAGGGAAGCAGAAGCTTTCTCACAAGTCAGGACTGATTCTAAAGTCATCTGTACACAGATGACAGAAGTGTCAGAACACTGTTAGAGGTGTCGGAACCCAAGCAAGGTTAACTTTCAGGTAACTTTCTCTTTTGCACTCAAGAAAGGGACTTGATTCTTGACCTAACATAAGTGCCATTAGTATGGAATCCTGGACCAGGCTTTGAAAGTATTCTAAAATAATATATGTGATCATTAAGTGTTGAGCAGACAATTTTATGTGTCTGTATAATTAAGTCTCTGTTTCTATTTAGAATAATGTTTTTGTTATCCAGCTTTAAAAGACGTAAGCAAAGGCCCTATTCATTATTTAAATTAATACTGTCTGTTCTAGGAATTAGCATACAAATTTCTTTTATTTTCCTTGGGGGCTGTGATTATTTTGCACAGCCAGGGAATTGTGTTATTTTACGGTCATATTTATTAACATTGTGAGGAAGTCTGTTTTAATGTGTTTAACCTTGTCATGCTTCACCCATGAGACCCCAAGTATGGGACGATAACCTTTGCAACTTAAATGGTATACTGCCTCAGATGTGACGATAACCTGGGCAACATGAATGATATACTGCCTCAGATGTGAGGATAACCTGGGGAACATATATGATATATTGCCTCAGATGGGACGGTAACCTGTGCAACATGTATGATATACTGCCTCAGATGGGACGATAACCTGTGCAACATAGGGCCCCCCATTAAAATTGATTCTTTACCGTAAGTTTTTCAAGATATTAAGCACACAGCTAACGTACACAACAAAGGACATCTTATTGAGTGGGCGCTGGCCATGGTGATGCAACCAAAGTTGGTCAGCTACCCACGGTTTGGGGATTTCCTGCTGCCTCTTGTAATGGCACAGATGAATAAGAACAAAAGAAAATCATTTTAAAGAGTAACGTGTTGATATGATGTTGATATGATCATTATTACAGCTTTCCCCTGTCTATTTACCACCACATGTTACTTTGTTTCAGTCCATTGGAGAAAGTCAGCGCCTGTTTGCCGAGACCAAGCTGCATGCTGGCTGTATCTCATGTCAATTCAATCTCATGTTCCTTAACATCATATGCCGGGATAATCCAACTATTAAGTTGTTTTTTGAAAGCAGTGATAACTTTTATATGTTATTTCTCAGTATTCCAGTTGGTTTACATTCATTACACTGGAGTTCAGTATACAGGTTGATTGTAATGGATCATTGTGCCCTAAAAAATTAATTGCTGAATAGAAGGGAAATGTTAGATTGTGCACAGCGAAGAAAGAACATACTGTAAATATAACATTCTGTAAACGATGCTGCTCTATTGAGATACATTAGTAGGTAGGCTTTAAGTTTTCATATAAATCATGATAAGCCATGACATTTATCAAAGCATAACTCATAATAATACAATATTAGTATTGTGTTTCACATTTTCTTTACAAACTTTTACCATGGGTAAATGTCAGTTAATAATTCAATTAACAGCTGAGTGGATTCCGAATTAAATCCTTGGTTTGTAACGAAACCAAATTACAGAAGACCAGGATTGAAAACAACTGTAATGCAACAAGGGAGGGCTCAACAAGCAAACGTAACAAGCTAATTTAATTTGCATATCATTTAAATATTTATAAAGAGATGTTAGACCATAGATGACTTACACCATTAACAGACAGCTGATCTGGGAAGAAAGAGGAAAAAATGTAATGCTGCTTCTGTAATTATATTGTACTTACTTATTGCATGAATATGTATGGTATGGTAATACTCTCCATATTTAAAACGGGGTACAACGTTGTTGGCAGTTTCATACAAGGCTTTGATTTATTTTGATCTCTGGTAAATGATGTTGAAGATAATATCCAATATAATATTTTTCAATACATTTCAAATGTAAAGTAACTAAACATCACGTTACTGCTTGAATGAACGACCAGGAGAATCAGTTACGCCACGCATCAAATTCTCCTGAAAAATGCAATCAATTTATTCTACATTGTAAACCTGAGGCTAGATGTAATTGGACTAATCAAATCTAATCGGGCCTATCTAACCTCCAATCTGATTCTACCTATCCAGCATCAGTTCCTAATCACATTTTATGTTACAATTTACACTAAATTATAATTGTCCATTATATTATCATTGAAAGTGTTTTGGCATCAGCCTAAATTTCTATTTTAATTTTCACAATCATTTCAGTTATCATGCATTCCACATAGCACCCGTGATTATTTATTTATTTATTTATGAACCATTTATAAAAACGGTTGCTGAGCATTTTGATTTGACTGATTAAAGTTATATTCCTTGTCATCTAGGGATAAAAATATGTTATTACGCAGAAATTAAAAAACAATGAGATTGTTTGGTGCCACGACTCGTGTGGGTGCCAAAGCAATCTCGTTCTGGGCAGCAGTCCCACTAGGCTTTAGAGGACCAGAAACTTCCATTCTTGTCAGAGAAATAAGTTACTGTCCAAAGCGATTTGTAATACTAGATTTTTCCAGTACGTACTGCTCGACAATCTGACCAGCAGCAGGAGGCAGAAGCTGTCATATCAGTCAGGAACTCTTCTTAACCGGGCCGTAGAACCTACTTACATTCAGATTTATGTGGCACAAAACAGTTACTTTCATCATGCTCTATGAAGTGTGGCTCACAAGATTTTAAAAGCTAAATCATTTTCAAAGCATTTTATGGCTTCAGAAACACATTTTAAAACTTTGTGAAACGTCAGGTTAGTGAAGGAAATACACCAATACACACACGCACAGAATAGCAATGGCTGCTATAGAAAAAAAAAATCTAAACTTTTGTTAAAATATTTTAGATTTAGATATTTTCAAAGGAAAAGCCAAACAAACTGCTGTCATCCACATGAAATATGATGTGAGTCAGGCAAACTGGTGTCATCTGCACTAAATACGGTGTCAGTCAGAGTCAAACTGGTGTCATCCGCACTAAATACGGTGTCAGTCAGAATCTGGAAGAAGTTCCAGACCTCTGTTTCCATTGATGGCTAATGGAATCAATCATGGATCTATTCCAGCGTATTGTGCACCCCCAGATGCCCCCTTAATGGGGGACTGCGGGCTAGCTCCATAATGGTGTCTGTCTTGGAGCTGGGGGCCACCAGCTACCTGGTCAGCTACGCCTTAGTTGTCCAGATTCTGCTTGTGTCCCCAGGGTCGGTTGTCATGGGCTCAAACCCAGGACTGCAGATGGGTGGGTGGTGCTTTGGTTCCCCTCCAGAGCTGAGGCTTGGCTTTCTCTTCCCGTTAATTCTGGAGCATCGACCGGTTCTGTGAGCTGCTCCATTTCACCGGTGCTGGTAGGAGCTGGGGACCCCTAGGCCTTGCCATTTTTTGAAGGAGGGCTCCATAGAAACTTTTCCATAGCCACCCTGTTGATGACCAGAGACGCCATTTGCCGATCCGGTTTTTGATACCGTTGGATCCCTGAGGGGGGACCGAAGCCGGTCTCTGAAGCCGTGCCGACTCTATAAAAAGCATCACTTAAAGTTTTACTTTATGGCATTCTATGCTGAGTTCAAACTGCAGAAACCTTCACTTAGTATAACAGCATATACAACCAATATGTGTCATTGCGTTGTACTGATGTTTTGATTGATCACCTGTACTGGTTGCGCCTGTGCATTTTCAAATTATATCTAAGACTTCTAACAGTGTTTACCTACAGATTGATTCTCACAGTGCACTTGAGGAAGAAGTCCCAAATGGCTCCAATGGAAAAGGTAATGGTGACAGTTCCTGGGAAAATCTCTTAGAGAAAGAAAAATAGACTGGGAATTTGAGAGTCCACTCAGCCATTTTAGTAATCGACTAGCTCTTACTGGGGAGCATCTACGGGATTCTCCAAGTTCACATAACCATTATTGCAGTTAAATAGAGGCTAAAGAGAGATATTTTGTCTAGTTCTCAAAATTGACATAGTGTCAGATTCATGAACAAGTTGTACAAGACCGTTTTGTCACTTACTCCTTTGGCTCTTAGCACAGAAGAATCACTTCACATATAGCCACTATACTTCTAAATAGCTGAAGAAGCCAAGTTATCCCTAGAACTCTTTCTACATAGTCTATCCAGAAATATTATGCATTTTTGCTTTCATAACAATGTAACTGTTAAGAAATGATTTTATTATGATAGTAGATTTTGTTATGTCATGAAATTCCACTTATGACATTCTGAAATGACTTCCATGCATTGAGTGTTATTATTATTGAGTGTTATTATTTTTCATTTGTAGGTTTAAATTATTTCAGCAAGTTGCAGAGCTGTAAATGGTAAGATGTGGCATTCTGGTTGGGTTACGGTGTCTGCTAGTGCAGATGATTATGCCGGGCATGTAATTGCTTCGACTTCTAAAGCATATTATAAAAGCGAATAACATAACATATTATATTTACTCCCACTTGAGTTTCACGGTTTTACAATCTTCGGCAGAGCACATTGTGTCGATGCAATAATTGGTTTGTAATAATTTTATCCAGTTGCAAATGCTGGTGGATTTGTTGGCGTCCTCGCGACTTGCAGGTATTATTTTTTGTTTGCAGTTCAGATTTTGTTTCAAGGACAGTAAGGAACATACGATTGCCATAGCACCAGCTATTAATCTAAACCATTCTTGTTGCAGTTTTTTATTTGTGTGTGGTTTTGCTTGTACATCTAAATATAATCACCCCTCATGGGGATAAATAAATGAGCAAGACGATGAAAAGAAAGCATCAGACTCCGCCCAATTAACACCACCATAACCCAGACCATAACCGCCCCTTAACCGGGTGACAATGTGAGGATGTGACGCGGCCCATAACTGGGTGACAATGTGAGGATGTGACGCGGCCCTTAACCGGGTGACAATGTGAGGATGTGACGCGGCCCTTAACCGGGTGACAATGTGAGGATGTTACGCGGTCCTTAACCGGGTGACAATGTGAGGATGTTACGCGGCCCTTAACCGGGTGACAATGTGAGGATGTGACGCGGTCCTTAACCAGGTGACAATGTGAGGATGTGACGCGGTCCTTAACCGGGTGACAATGTGAGGATGTTACGCGGCCCTTAACCGGGTGACAATGTGAGGATGTTACGCGGCCCTTAACCGGGTGACAATGTGAGGATTTGACGCGGTCCTTAACCGGGTGACAATGTGAGGATGTGACGCGGTCCTTAACCGGGTGACAATGTGAGGATTTGACGCGGCCCTTAACCGGGTGACAATGTGAGGATGTGACGCGGCCCTTAACCGGGTGACAATGTGAGGATTTGACGCGGTCCTTAACCGGGTGACAATGTGAGGATGTTACGCGGTCCTTAACCGGGTGACAATGTGAGGATGTGACGCGGTCCTTAACCGGGTGACAATGTGAGGATGTGACGCGGTCCTTAACCGGGTGACAATGTGAGGATGTGACATCGGGTTAACATCGGGATGACACGGGAAGGCTGAGTAGTATTGTGCATTTATTGACTGTTGCTGTTTGTTTCTGTATTTAGACTTGTGTGTGCTACAGTAAGTCGTAACTTGTCGTAAATTGTTACTTACACTGTGATAGGAGTAGAGCATTAAGATCTGTTAAATTAGTACTTGTTAGTTCATTTAGCTTAATACATTAAAGGCAGAATGTCTGCACTACCTGTACTACTGTGTTGTCGTTTGTTGGGATTATAGATCGTTTGTTGTTGATTGTGGCTATGGAACTGGTTTTTGTCATAGCCATTTAAGGAGGTTGTCCAAACTAGGTAGCAGTTGTGTTCAGAGTTTTGTCTGGTTAACGGATGCAAACACTTGACCCTTATAGTGGTAGGAGTGTTTACAACACGTAGCGTCCTAACATAGCTGCAGCGGATGTGGGAGCCTCGCCCTCCTCAGCCTCGCCACATGAAGACTTGATCGCACAAAAAGGAGTCTTCTCTGTGGGAGTCCATCGAGGTAGCACCCTATGTAGTGGAGGTCTCTGGAACGGCCAGTCAGCGGTCAGGAAGGCAAATTTAATCACAGCCTATGCATCCCTCCTGTCCCTGCAGTTCCTTGTTCTCACAAAGATTTGAGTCTCTCCGACAACACAGCTACCTTGGCGACACTCTCCACAGCCGACTTGTTTTCACACTTGCCCCGTCCCACCGGCAGGGGCGGTGGCGCAACTTCTTCGACCTTAACCTTTTCCCATTCTCCACCCACACACAAGGCTGGTCGGCAGCTGGACCTAATCCTCACCAGGAACTGCTCCACAACTACTCTCATTGTTCCACCTCTCCACCTCTCTGACCACCACCTCATCTCCTTTTCTCTATCCATCTCAACCTCTCTCCTTCCCCTTTCTCATCAGCACAGTCTCTCTCCACCACATTCTTTGCTCCCTGTCTCCCTCAAACCTATCCTCATCCATTTCTTACTCTCTCCCTCCTATCACCGCTTTCTCTCTACTTCCTACTAACTCAGCTATACATCTTATGTTATCTGCAATGGCTTCTTCCCTTGACCATATTTGCCCTCTCACCCCCACCCTAACCCTAACCAGCAAACTCCCACCATAACCCTGGCTCTCAGACACCCTGTGCATCTCCCAATGTCCTCTAGCTGGTTTGCATCGTATCTTTGTAGTCGCTCTTACAAGGTTTTCTGGAGAGATGCTGTCTCTGCTACTTACTACTGGAGTCCCTCGGGGTTCAGTTCTGGGCCCCAGAACTTTTATACATGAAATCTCTAGGCAAAGTAATCTCTGCTCATGGGTTTGCATATCACTGCTATGCTGACAACACTCAACTTTTTTTCTCATTCCCTCTCCGCCTGCCTCCGTGATGTATCCACCTGAATGTCTGATCACCACCCCAAGCTCAACGTGGCCAAAATGAATCTGCTGTACCACCCTGCAAAGCACACTCCATTCCATAACGTCTGCATCGCCTTGGAAGGCATCAAAGTCTTATGAAGCTGCACCGTCAAAAATCTGGGAGTCACCCTGGATCACAACCTGTCCTTCAAGGACCTTGTTGCTTCAGTGGCTCGATCCTGCAGATTCATTCTCAACATCAGGAGAATCCGTCCTTTTCTAACCGAACAATCCACACAGTTCCTGGTCCAGGCACTGGTGATATCATGCCTGGATTATTGCAATTCTCTTCTGGCTGGCCTGCCAGCTTCATCGATCAGACCTCTTCAGCTAGAATGCTGCTGCTTGGGTGGTCTTCAATCAAAGGTAGTTCACTCGTGCCACCCCCCTCCTCATCAAACTCCACTGGCTCCCTGTTTCTGCTTGGATCCACTACAAGATCCTCACCCTCACTCACCAAGCTACTGCCGGTTCAGCTCCTGGCTACCTCCGCACGCTAATCTCAGTGTACAACCCTACCAGATCCTTGTGATCTTCCACTAGTAGTTTGGAGATATCAGCTATTTTGTTCTGTTTTTTTCCTCTTTGTGTCGTGAATCTTGATCTGTCCTTTCTGCCTTTGAATGCCTTGTTTCTTGTTGTCGCATTGGTATGACACTAGAGCACTGACTCCTTTTAAGCCCTCTAATGTAAGACTGCACAGTGTTTTTTTTTATTTTACTTGTGTGTTCTGCACTGTTTGTTCTTTTAAATCAAACTAACATAAGAAACCTTTCTGTGCATGCTGTGCACGCAAATTGAAGCACAATACATGAGCGGATAGTGGAGTGAAAACTCTAAATCTTGTTCTGCATTCCTGAGTTCCTTATTTGTTTTGTTTTGGTAATGCACACACCACCGCACACACAATTTTATATAAATTCAAACATTTTCACACAAACACACACACTTTATACAGACACACGCACTATATGCACATGTGCACACACACACACGCAATATATACACATGCACGCACACACACAGACCATATACACATACACACACACACACACACACACACACACACACACTTTATACACATGCGCACACACGCTGACTATTGAAACATGCACACACACACACACACACACTATACACATGCACACAAACACACATTATACACATGTGCCAAACACTATACAAACGCACAGACTATATACACATGCGCGCACACACAGACCATATACACATACACACACACACTTTATACACATGCGCACACACGCCGACTACTGAAACATGCACACACACACACATTATACACGTGCTCAAACACACTATACACATGTGCACGCACACACACACATTATACACGTGCTCAAACACACTATACACATGTGCACGCACACACACACATTATACACATGCGCACACATACAGACTATATACACATACACTTTATACAAATGTGCACACACGCACAGACTATATACAGATGCACGCACACACACACACACATACACACTTTATACACATGCGCGCACACACACAGACTTTATACACATTTATATGGACAGTTTATGGACAGTTCTGTCCTGTTGGAGTTGGATTCAAGTTATTGGGGCAGTCAGAGGGTGAAATTTAATTCATAATGTTAGATAAATTATGTAAGCTTTTGGTGAAACTGGAAAATGTATCAGTGCATTTTCTTAAATATAAAATTAATCTCACTAATACGACTTTTTTTAGGTTAATTGCGACTTGATAATTCACACAAAAGAGATTTATTGAGACGAAACATTAACCACATTACAAAACTGGCAGTGACACACGAGATTAAATACAAAATGTGTTGCACCACTCAAATATCCATCAAGTAAATAATTTGCTGGAATTTATTCTGAAGGACAGTCTTGCTGATTTTCCACCCATTATAATAAATGTGCTCTGTATCAGATGAGGCGGTACAGAGACATGGCTACCAGTGAAAATGAGTTTAAACAGTGCCCTTCACAATGGCAGGTTTTTCCCATTCACACATATATATTTCCCTTCCAATATTTAAATTGGAATAGTATTTAATAATGTAATTATGTAATGTTGACCATATCATGATGTAGCAGATCCGTGTCACAAGGGCATATTTTTCCTTAGCTCCCCATAAAAGCAGCTGTTGCAGTATCTATGTTGATGGCAGTATAATCTACTATTACTTATCATCCAAATACCTAGAAGTATGGCTGGACCAAGATTATCTTTGCGGCCCCCATGGTAATAACATTAACGTGATTACTTTTTTTTACATTGCTTCCATTATACACAGCTCATCTCCTTCTGACACAGAAATGGAAGTTAAAGTAATAATTTCATCTAGAATAGATCATTGTAATGCTCCGCTGCTCCGCTTGCTAAAACCACCTACGTTAGTCCATGCAGCGGGCAGAGGCATGTAGCATTATGTACATTGTTCTCTGTACTGTGCTGTACACATGAACTCTGTTTTGACCCCAATGCCGGAGTTTGTATTGAGGTTAAAATCAGGCTCCTATGTGGCAGACCGGCTCTGGGTTATCTTCTAGACTTCACCAGGGTGTTCTTTGTGTGTTTGATGTTGCTGTAGCCCTACGGTCGTCTCCACTCGGGGCTTCTATACCCTTTGGGACTCTATATTATCTCCCTTTTAATCCACAAATTTAAAGCTGAGAGTATGTTAACTTGCAGACCTGGGCGAGATTGTGAAATGGTGGCATTTCATTCACAGATCAGCAAGGTTCTTTCAAACAGCCTGACAGTATTCCTTTAAAGTTCTCTCATAGGCAAGCAGTTGACCCTCCGCTAAGCTCTGCATCCTTTAGTCACTGTTAATACCTTGGTGAAGCTTTCACTGGTCCAAGAATGGGTAACGTAGCAAGTTGATTTCCCGTGAGGCAGTCAATTCATTTCTTCAGGATGCCTTTGAGGGCTAATACCGGAAATCGAAATGTAGAGGACACCAAGTTAAAGTGTACAGCACACAGCATAAACAAGAGGAACAACGTCAGCTCTCAATCACAACAGACAATCTAAATATCACGTGGCAGTCCTGTTCCAGTTAATCCCAATCATATCCAATTCATGATTTAAATTTTCTATAAAAATGTGCAAACATATGACTACTAATGTAACCATCCTGTGATGTAGTTACAGATTAGAAAGTTACAAACAAATTAAATTTATTATATTGACGTAAATCTTATCCATATTTGTTCTTTTTTATTTGGATTAACCTCTTTTTGAAGGTGGCCTAGGTGTGCTTGCATCTCCCATAGCATTTAAGTGGGTCTTTGCTCAAGTTTTCATATGTATTAGGCCAGCTTTCGTACAATTTACTTTAGATTGACAACTAAATTTTCGCAAAAATTGTATTGTTATAAGTATGTATTTATAATAATTAAATGTTGTGTTCATTGGGCTGTCAAGGAATAAAATGTACACAATGTAATTGTTATGCAAATGTATGGCCATATATGAACCATTTTCTAGTCTGTAAACGTCTCCATGTCACACCTCATCATGGTGCAGACAACTTACATGTGCTTCTCCAGGACCCAGCTGAAGTGACCAATTCAAAACCCCAGTAAAAAAGGATAGGGAACATGGGGGATAAACTCAGCTACCATTCTATACTTTTGGCTTAGACTTTATGCCCTTAGATAATAGCATATATCTCAGCGTACACACTCAATCCCGCCTCAGTTCCCAAACACAATGCCTCAGCCAAAACCAGTTACTGGTGGACGAACAAGCAATATAATCTGATGTCCTTTAGCACCCACACAGCATCACCCATTAATGATCAGATCTGAGTCAGGGTAGGTTCTGCTCGGGAGATAGGTGGGTTCTGCATGTATGGTGATAAATATCTCCAAGATTAAGCAATCTTTTTGGTTATATCCCAGTTGCCCACACTTCAGGCATCTCTACCCGGAGTTTTGGTGGTGGGCTTAGGGGCTGAAGGCCTGAGAGAGGCCTGAAAAAAAGAATGGGCCAAATCCTGTGGTTGGATGATCCAATGGAGCCTGGTCCCAGCTTTGTGGTCTCTCCCTAAAGGGGTTTTGGGGAAAGAGACCACCCCCTCGATGTTGAAGCTTTCTCCAGTGGCCTGGTCTCCACTGGCCTTCGTCCTGAGTTCTCACAGACAGCCAGCGATTATCGTTTCAATTTAACCTTATTTTCACCTGTTTGTGAAAAAAGTAGTATTACAAATTACTAAGCATTTCAAACGCAACTCTCAAACTAAACTCAGATGAATTGTCTGAAACATTTTACAGCACATTTGAGAATGTAATATTCTAGTAACAATGTATACATAAATAAAATTTACACACCATTGGTGTCTTGAGTGTGGCATAAAGGGTAAGGCATTATTAGCCTTGTACTCAGAAAGTGGCTAGAATTTATCAAGCTGTACAAAAGGAAAAATGTAAAACTCAATCTTATCGTAAATTGAAAGTTGCCCTGGGTGTCACCTAAAAATAACCAAATGACAAAATAAGGAATAATGTTTGTGTATTAGATTTGCAACAAGGGACACAGATAATTAATGAAACAGTCAGGGCCTATATGTCATATAAGTGAATGAACAATTGTATATTAACTAGATTCATTAGTTCGGTTTTTATTATAGAAATTATTAAGTACATTTTACCAATCCTAGTTCAGAAGGAAAAAAAAATCTTTATAATAATAAAATTTTGCAATTTATTAACAGACTAATTATACTTTTTTTTCCTGAAATTTCTGAAAAAAAAAAAAAAGCCTCAAGCAAATTAACTGTTTGAAGGCCAATGTATTATTTAATTCCTAGAGACTAAATACAAATTCACATTTAACGAGAGGTGGCTCCCCCTAGTTAAGTCTGACCGGTACTCACCTTGCTTGACTGATTCAACTTACTATTTCTTTTCACCTGATTTTTATTTAATTCCTTTTTTGCTAGCAAATAAGTGCCTGGACATTTCATTAATAACAACTATACTTTATAAGGCAATTGTATTATAAGGCCTCAGATTCGGATTCACGGAGGAAATTTTTTTTTTTTTAACAGACTACAGCTCTACTGTTCCACTGCTATGTTACGAGGCCCCCAGGGGGCACCCTTGGCTTTGATCCACTTGACTTTGTACTCAACTCACAAACCTGTCATGAGTGAGTCAATTCAACCAGTGGTTCTCAAAAGCCTGGTCCTGCAAGCTTTTGTCCTGACCTACCTCATGATTAGCTAGGGTACAATGAGATTTTGAAATAATCTTAGTTTCCAATTCTGTGTGACCGTTCTTATTAGCTAAATATGAGCTATGAATCATTTGTGATAAAGAAAACCCGTTGTGTCTTGAAATTTAAAATATGGTTTTAAATATATACTTAAATTTGATTGACTATGTGCAATTAATAAATTTTCTGGTCTGAGACTAAAGATCTCAAACGTGTGATTAACCAAACGTAATTAACGAAGGAAGTTTGGTAGAAAAAAGAAGAGCATACAGTGGGTTCAGGAGAGAGAAATTTAGATTCCTCCAGCACCTTGTGGGACCCTGAATAAGAGATTATCTCCACTCTGCTGCTGCTGCATTCGGTGGGATTTTCATTGCCAAAGCAATGTGTTGTGTAAGTAAACTGCAGAAGGACCCTCACACGGTGCAGGTTTAGTGAGTTTTAAAGAAGTGTTACAGCATCTAATGTGTCAGTAAACGGCATTAGAAAACCAAATGCAAAACAATTAAAGATAACAGGCCAGTAAAACTAGATAAAATTGCAAGTTATTGGTATTCAATAATACAGCTCATTTGCTTTCAATCCTTCAGGGAGGTTTCATGCCCATGAGCCTACCAAATATAACTCTGATGCAGGACTCATGCAAACCAGTATGCAGAACCAGTATACAGTTCTTAATTTAATCCAGTTGAAAAGCAGCCTTCACATTGTTTTAAAAGTCTGACTATTTTAACCTGTAAAATACCACCAGCTGTAAATAGTTTGCATAATGATAATTTATTACAATGAATTAATTTTAATATGTGATTTTATCAAATATAATACGAAGAAAAATATTTAATTGCGCTGAATGTGTACTTCATTGGATCCTGCTAATGTATTTGTTTGGCAAATTATATGTTTTGTCTCACAATAGCACTCTTTGTCCAGAGGCAGCTGGGCATATGTGAGGGATTACTGTTTTTAAAATATTACTCCTTTAAAAGCACTTGGCAAGATTAAAATTGTGACTATGCCATTCAGTGCCTGATAACTTAATGTAGTGGTATATAACTGCCATGTGTCAAGACACTAGTTGTTCGTCCCTGAGCTTGCTGGGAAGGTTTTAAAACAAATTGCTGGAGCGTCTGACTGCTTAGAAATAATACTTGAGAGTTATTTCAGAAAATAAAAGGATTAAGCCATCAGTTCGGGTAGGTATTGGCAACAAACATCAAATTTTCTAAATAAAACTTGCCTTTTTAAAATTCAACAGCCCCCAAAGGGAATTTGTCTGAATGTTATCAAATAATTCCCATATTACTCTCAGTATGCCCTATTCCAGAAATTAAAAAGCTTTCTGTATCCAGCTGTCACAAATTCAAACAAAGCTGCTAAACCATGTTTTAGGTACTCATCATCTACACTATTTGTAAAGAATGTGCTCTTATTCGTAACTATTTACATGGCTTTTAATTGTGTGATTCTACTAATTTATGTAGGTGGAGTCTCACTGAAGTTCCTCGCTCATGGGTTCCTCTTCAGTGTCCCTCCTTGAGCTAACAACCTTCTGGTTACAAGCACAATACCTTAACCTCTATACAAGTCTGGTCTTACACACATATAAACTAGTGACAATCCTACAAAAAACAGGTGATTCGGTGTAATTGACAGGACTAACCACCATATTGATAGATACCTGGTTAGCATGGCATGCAGAAATATATTCCTCATTTAAGTATTACCAGAACACATGTACACACACGCATACAAATATAATCAATTGAAATTGGCACAATGGAACACTGGGGAATAATTATATTTATTATGCTTAATTTATTTACGAACAATATACATACAATTATATTTTCTATTTGTATCTGTGTGTGTGAGATTATATATATATACACACAC
>JAOVYW010001430.1:0-16264 GCA_025775045.1 Hiodon tergisus | reverse complement strand
ACACACACACACACACACACACACACACACACACACAGACACACACACACACACACACACACACACAGACACACACATGCAAATGCAGACAGAGAAATACAGACACACACACACACACACACACGTGTCTGTGCATAGAAGCGAACTGGCATTCAGTGCTAAATGTTTAGCAGTGTAAAATTACTTAGCAAACAGAAAATAGCCTTGCAGAAATATATATTCAATTACAAGAAACTGAAGCTTTTATTTTCACACTTCCATAACTTACCCCCTTGTTATGTTATTGATTCCAGAGTGGAACGTGAACATGTTTAAAATAATACCTACATTTACATTTTAAATGTACCCTTTATCCTCACAAGCCCTACTTATTTTTCTGAGGATGTTTACATGTACCATTCTAAATAAATATTAAAGGAAAATGTCTTACATTGTCCGGTATTAATAACCAGATTAAATACAGAAATACAGAAAAAAGGTTTGTGCTTTAAAAACCATAGTTTTGATTATACTTAGATCTGCCAGCCCATGTTGCGCAAAAGGGTCTGTGCTGTTCTGACTCAAATCTTTATTGCTAATATGGTCGCCACACTGACTCGTCAATTCGTCCACTGGGATTAAGCACAGTTGGGGAATTGCTGTGACTTCCATCAGCATCCACCCCTTCTGTCTGGTTGGGGAGGCTGGGGTTGATGAGAGAGCTGCCAGTGGAGGCACTAGTGCATGGTGGGAGCATCCGGGATGGTGAGCGATCTCCTCCTGGTACCATGGAGAATTGGTATGATCCAGACGAGGTGCCATAGTAGAGATAAGGGGTACTACTGGTCTGGAAAGGTCCACTTTGGTTTTGGGTAGATCCAGGATAAGGGGGTGGCAGGTATGTGTGGTAGTGGGCACTGCCTAGAGACATGCCGGATGTGACGGGAGTGGGCGAATAGGTGAAGGTGGCCGGGTAGTGCATCCTGGGACTAGAGAAGCGACTTTCAGTGAGGGACGAGAGGCTAGGAAACGGCCGTTCAAACTGCCGGGGGTCAGAGAAATGGCTCAGATCTGAGGCACCTAGAATGACAAAGAAACATACAAGCCATCAAACACAGAACAGTGTCTGACATTCACAACCCAATGGAACTTCTTCATCAAAATATCATAGATGTGAATGCTGCATAGTTATAGTTAGATAGAATGAGTTAAATTGTAATTAGAGCATTAATCATCAAAATCTATCACATTCACCTTATAGTATCATGACACTAATCAAGAAGACTTCTTATTGTGTGAAAGATTGTGTTTGAATTCAAAGTAAGATCTTTTATCTTGGAAACGATGTGATTATATACCATAGGATATAAACACATAATCCATAACCCTTAGGTGATATAATTTTATGTGATAAACCCTTGGGCAATATCACCCTTGGGTGATATCACTTCCATCCAGGAGACCTGTAATAATTTTATTATACTCATGTAGAAAAAAAAGGTCTGTTAATGTGCATGTCAATCTGTAAAACAGCAGACAAATGCAAACGCAGGTTGTCAAACAGGCCGAGAAATCAACATGAAAAGCCTTTTGATCTGTTTTCTTTGAAGCGACTCTGTAACACGATACAGGGAAGGGGTGCATCATTAACAATACATGTTCAATGAATCTTATTTATTCATCCTTTTTCCCATGATACCTCCAATCTTTATGTTCCACACACCAGAGCAAAAATACTCCTACATCCTATTCGTCAGCCTCTATGAAACTCAGAAATACGATTGGAAGTCAGAAATATTTCTAATTAAATGAGTGATTAGAATACAGCCGTGCCACGGCATTGCAGTAGTGTAGCTGAAGCTTTACATTTGCTCTCTGGAAGAAGTTAAACACCAGTATTGCACTGATTATTTTTTATTATTTTAAGTAGCTCTTTGAAAACAGATATTACATTGGGAGAGAATCCAGAAACCCAAACTCTGCGTAATAAAAAAAAAGGGCCACACATATGTAGCTCTGTCACATCCCTGAACCGGTTCCAGTCACGTGGGTGGATGTGTGCTTTGTGTGTGTGTGTGTGTGTCTGATGCATTTGTATGGACATAAAAAAAACAGTTGGGATAAATCAGGAGTCACACATATGGAAACACTTTCAGGAAAAACAGTTTCCATGAAATCCATAATGAGCCAAGTGCGCCTTTAGATGTGGTTGCGTGTCTCCGATTAGTCAAAGAAAAAGGGCAGATCTGCTCCTTCAGCCCTTCTGTTGGGTTTTTCTAAAAATTAAAAACCATTAATAGGATGTGGCTACTTGAACACCAGTACGAAAGAGTGAGGGGATGAAAAAAGGAAAAGACACTCTTCCCCTCCTCCAGACAGAGCTCGTGCCATTAATCATGAGATGTCTTCCCTGTCACCATGTGTGCCGATTTAGTGCTGGGGGCCAGAAAATGGCGCATGGCTGCCAATCTCGATCAAATGTGCGGAATATTAAAGTTTATTTCACACCTTCTATCATTCTATCGTATCATTGTCACTTAAAACAGCAACAGGAAGTGATCCTCAAGGACAGTATTGTGGTGAATTAGACATGGCAACCTATCTTCACACAAAGGTTGCTTTTAAGTAATACCTATCGTGGTGTGGAACATTCATCACTGAAGGTGATGGGCATTTCCATAACAAAAAAAACTGTGGCAATTGTTCTGTTGAAGCCACTAATTATAAGACTAATTTAATTAACAAAGAAAACATGGTTTGGCTCCTAGACAATTAATACAAAACTAAGCATCTATTCATGCATTATTTCATTCCACTCTACCTGTACTGGACGGGTAAAGGAGACACATCGCCTGGGATTGCTTATCCTCATTTAAATGAAAAACGATACAGAATGGATTACTGGAAGGAGACAGCTAGTATTCCATACAACCAGAATTCACTTACTACCTGAAACCCTTCCCAGTCTTCAGTGGGTCAATAAGGTTCTGAAAGCTGTTTATAGGTTGCCTGTGTAAGAGAGTTCTGAGAGTGATTGGCAATAACTGCTGAGATAGCAAGGTTTGTGAACCGCTAAACTAAGTTTACCTAGGCATTTTAGTCATCTGGAAAATGAGGTGCACTGTGGTATGGGAAACCAGGGTTCGAACTTTGTCATGGTAGGAACACTTGTGCCTTTACAGAGTATGTTATGTCTGAGATGGCAAGATTGAACTGAACCTGTGTTAGGCCATGTTAAGGGAGGGATGGAAGATGAGCGCATGGGTGCACTGAAACTACTGGGGGGCAGGCAGTATAGTGATGTGTCAGTGTATGCAACCAACTGAAAACACATTATATCTAGACCTTTATAGTATACAACAAAATCATTGAGTTAATTTTAACCTTTGCCATGTGAGTATCTGGAGTTGCCACAATAACACAAGGTGGATTTGTTTGCCAATTCACTTTAAAAGCATTGTCGAAGTCAAGAAAATGAATAAATGTATGAAGAAGAATATGACCACCCCATCATAAATCATATTCTAACTGTCTTTAAATGAGCATTATTATTTGATTTCACTGTATTTTCATAGAAAATGAAGTCATCATAGCCAGACTAACGTATTAAATTCTTAGAACCCTGAAATTAATATTTTCTTAATAATGTAAATAAGACAGACCACTGAAATAATGGATAAAAATGTGGTATATGAATGAATAAAATACATTTCTTTCCTTTTTAAATAGCAAAGAGCACACACTCAACCAGACCTTTAATTTTGAGTGGAACTGAAAAGGCTAAACTGAATAGCATAACAACAGGATACACTGATTTACTCGGTGTCTGCACATTTAGGATACGTTATGACAATGCATACCCCTCCCACCAATGCGGGGCATTAGGACCAAGAGGTGCACGTGGCTCTTTGAGAAAAGAACAAAGCTTGATGTTGCGAAGATGAAAGGGAGACAAAATTTAAACTAATCAAATCCGACAAGGCAGTTGGCTGGGGTTAAAAACTGCCAATAGGAAGTCACACTGAGGAGTACATTAAATTCTCTCGTTTGCCCCAGGCTCAAGGCGCATATTTGGGTGTGAGGGAAAAAAATTCAAAAGGAAGAAGGAAGAAAAAAATATCATGAGAAAATCACCTGGCAGAAATACAAACAGGTGTAAGGAGGACAACTTGTCTGAATTAAAATTTAAACCAGCTCTCGGGTAAAGGAAGACAAATTACCGTCTGGATGTTCTCAAAGAAGGCACCACCGTAACAGCATTCAGATTCTTGGGATTACCTTGAATGTAGTTTCGAAACCATAAAAAGAGGCAGACACTCGATTGGTCTACTCCGGCCCTGTTATTACCCGGTTCCCCTTTCATTACCAATATTTTCCCTAAGATCAAAAGATTTAAAAGAGGAAACAGGGAAACTTCATCTTTTTTCGTTGTTTTAAAATATAGAACTGTTTTGGTGAGCACTCACAGTTTGGGAACATGGCATTAGATTTTCCCCCAATCTATCAAATGCAGCAAATCTCAGCTATATTTTGTCATTATTAATTTTTTTCAGATGAGTACTACCATAAAAATTCAGTGGTGATGCAACGATAAAATTTCAATCAGTCAGGCTTATGCATTACGTAAAACATGTGGTTGACAAACAATCAGTAGAAAATTTTGAGGTGACTTTTAAATTAAACTTACTTTCCCACTGCATATTTAAGTATCTATGACTTAGTTTAGGATATTTAGGATATTTATCCTAGAAATGAAACCTGTAGATGTGTCAGCGGAGATGCACGGGCGCACCTGCAGAGGTTACCTGAGAGGCGCCTCGGCACATCGCTGATGGCAGGGAGGCCAGTGGCACGGGTGGAGGAGAGGGGGGTGGTGGAGTGGATGGATGGGGAGGTCATCTGGCTCAGATAAGGTGTGTAAGGCTGCTCGTAGGACCAGGGGGGCGAGGACTGGGACTGCCGTGGGTCTGCAGAGGTAAGAGACGTTAACCTGACTGAGGGCAGGCAAGTGGGCCTGCACCAAGGAAGTTTAGCTCAGTGACTCCAGATATATCTTGACATGCCATCTTGATAATGATCCAGAGCGCAGTTATCGTCACAGACACAGAAACACACAGACATAAACACATAAACATAAATTCACTTGAGCACAGATTTAAATCTGTGCCATTTTGGAAGCATTACATATCATACAGTTTAAAACAAAGTTTAATGGATGGTCAGACAGACCTTTATTGACTCATCTTTGCAATCAGCCAAGTGGTTCTCATTACTACATATGCAGTGCTTTGATGAAGGCCTTGCTATAATCAGTATCAAAAGCTTTTCAAGGGTGTGTTCAGTTAGCAGACACAATATATAAACAATGACAAACCTACGCTGATCTTCCTGTTTGCATCTAAACATGATTATCTATAGACAAAAACAGTATATTCCGTACACTCAATAGTTTTCTAAATAGTGTCATTTTCGAATGGCATTTGAAAAACTGCATTTCCCTTCTCAGTTTAATACAATGACATGACATGACTTTTGTTTGTTTTTAAGGCTAAATAGTGACTCAAAAGCAAATAATAGTATATGCCGCCATTTTAAATAGGTAGAAACTGCAGTGAAAGCCTGAAATAGATTTTAAATTTAAATTCCACACCCAGAAAGATTACGTCAGGCATTTGAAAGTAAAACTGTCGTGATAATCCAATTGTGAACATACTGTAAAAAAATTACTTGTAATTAACATCCACAGAATCTGAGGCTTATGACATGCCAAACATAATTTTGTTGCCGCAATACCTACAATTAGCTAACAATTACAGTCTGGTTGAAATCATTACACTCTCCCCAAGCACCTGGCGATGAGGACAAAGATGTAACTTTTACGATAAATAAAAGGACGATAAATAACTGCTCCTTGTTACACAGTGACTGCAGGACGATACCAGTTCGTCTTTCTTATTCTAGGCTATAGCCATGTTATATTGCTTTTTCAGTTTTTATACTGTTATATTTACTTAATTTATAATTTTTTAATAAACAGTTGTCACTTGCAACATACTTTGGAAAAAATGTTGTTAAGGAAAATTCTTGCTTATAATACAAGGTTACCTAAACCTATCAGACATTGTGGTTACGTTGCAATATAATATATGTAACAGCCCTCTAACTACATAAATAAATATGAGTAGAGAGTATCTCTTTTATAGTTAAATATATCAAGGGTCAGATTACATCATGGCGTTATATCGCACGAAAAACACTATGTTTGTCTGTTGTTTGTTTGGTCTTTCCCCTCACCAGATATTTGGTTCTGACCCTGTTGGGTGAAGGAGTTCGGCCCTGCATTGAGAGATGGACGGGGGCTCTGTGTTGGCACAGTGACCCTCATGGTGGTTTGTCGGATACGCTCCAGCTCACTCAGGCGATCGGAGAACAAGCCGGGCTTTGGGGGGTCCTCCAGCTTCTGTCTGTGTCCTGCCAGAACAGGACAGAGCCGTTACAATAGGGTCCAAGTGGAACAACTATAATGCATAAAGGAAGTGCCAGCACCTTAACAGACACTGCAAGCTGTGGCTTGTCTCTGTGATTGGTTTAAATAGTGTGCATCCTATCCTGTCCCCTGCTTTATGTAATGAAATAAATATCGCTGGTAACAATGAAAAAGCCATAATATTTTGTAACCGAATGAAGCAATATCTTTTGAAGCACTAGCATCAAAAAACAACTTCACTGTCTGAAGTAATGGGAGTAGAGAACAATATTTTCTTTTTTTAAAGTAATATACACATGATTGCTGATTGATGTCTTGTTTTTTTTTTCCAGCCGGCAGATTTTTAATGGGCCACGCGCCATTGTTCTATCAGTTCGACCAGTTTTGACTTTAAGCTGTCATGCACTATAAATCAAGAACTAAACCACCCCAGCTCCTTTCACATACACATACTGCACATGCGCTTGTCTGCATTCATGCATCTTACTAAATGTGTATGCAGTGTGGAGAGGTTGCTTAGGTGAGGACAATTTACCCTATTACCCTACATCAAGAAACATATGACCGACAGACAGATGTTATCATGGCAGGGGATGTTGGTATTGAAACTTTGTCAGGGGAAACCACAGAAGTAGATTTACATAAAACATGGCTCTCCAAAGCAGATATAGGTTTACACTCAGCCAAGCTGCAACCGATCTTGGTCTCTGACACCAAAATAATATGTTTTCAAATACAGTACTGTGCAAAAGTCTTAGGCACATGTAAAAAAGTCTGTTAAGTGAAGATGCTTTCAAGAATTATGAAATAAAAAGTTTCTCAATATAAAATAAATGCTATAAAGGGCAGTACACAGTAAAAAAAACTAAAAATTAATGAAAGAAAATAATCAATATTTGATTTGAGCGCCCTTTGCCTTTAAAACTGCATCAATTCTCTTAGGTACACTGTTGTGAAGTTTTATTAGACAATCAGCATGTAGATTGTATAGAGCATTTTGGAGAACTTGCCACAGTACTTCTACAGACTTTGGCTGTCTGCCTTGCTTTTGTCTGTCCAGATAATCACGGACAGCCTTGATGATGTTGAGATCAGGGCTCTGTGGAGACCATACCATCTGTGGCAGAATTCCTTGTTCTTCTTTTTTTTTTCTACAGACACACTAATGCAGAAGACAAAAAAAAAACTTTCATGACTACATTTGTGTAAAAAAAGCTAGGGTGCCCAAGACTTTTGCACAGTACCCTACATCCAAAGCTTTACAGAAACTTAGGGACATTCTGCGCGTGTCCGCCAATTGTGCTGTGATTATCTTTTTTTTTTTTTTTGGAAACACAACTCAAAGTAAATGCAGCTCATAACTCTCACAGGCACACTGGACGCGAGCATCAAGGGTGTGCGTCATAAGAGGGATATGGCATCCTGCTTGCACAAAAGCCAAAGTTTATCATCCTGCCCCTTGAAAAGAACTCATCCTCCAGTAAACAGGGATTGTCACGCAATGCCCATGGCTCCTCCAGGCAGGCCTGTTGTAGTTTCCTCTGTGAAGGCCTGGGACAGGCCCTGCACAATACCAACGCCAGTGTAAGAGGGACTGTGACAATGCAAAAAATGTCCACAGGTGCACAGGAGTCTTTTGAGGACAAACTTTGGTGTCAATACTAGGGTGGGTGGCCAAAACATGACCAGGTTTTTTTTCTTTTCCTTTTCACCAAATAGGCTGTCTGTCTCGCCTGTGCTGGCTCCTCTGAATGGTTGTAAAGTAAATATCAAACAGAAGAAAGAGAAACTCCTGCTGAAGTTGGCCGCCATCCAGTTGGCATGGGAGAAGAGAGCTACTTTCAACCTTGCAAAGCCTGATTGTAGTCAAGAACGAAAATAAGCAAATATCGCTTTATTAAAAAAAAGCCCCAATTTAAAGGTGAACACAGGCAATGTGTTAGTGCTATGTTGATTCAGCGTATCCTCATAGTGTCCTGGATATGTCAGAAAATGGGGAAAATAAAAACTCAGCGTTGTTCTGAAGCCCCACTTTTTACTCTCAGGTAATGAGTTGACTGTTCGCCTGAATTTGTTTAGTTTATTTCTTTGCAGCAGTCTTTCACGGTACAAGTACCGATGAAGAGGTGACAAGCGTTGCAGCATCTGTGACACCACTGTTCGCATAGCCAAAAGTGTCATGTCAAGTCCTGATTCTGAAATTAACTAGACATTTAGCTGGTCATCTGGACCACATGTCATTTAGTCCGAGATTGCAGCTCTGTTAAATAGCACCTTAATAACTCACTACAAACTAATTCTACCGTAGGTTATCTAATTCTGAATTGTTTTAAGAAACATTTTTTTAAAGAAGGTAGTATTTGAGATCTATGGAATCGGCTTTGATTGGACAATCCAAAAATCCAGGGAAACAACTAGAAGGAAAACGTGCACTCATTTTTTTAATTCCTAAAATTTCTAAATTTATACTAAAATGCACATGAAAAATGACGAAATCTGCAATATTAGTCCGTACTCCTGTTTAATTCATTTGTCCCATCTTTTATAAAGAAAAAAACTAAGGCTGACAAACAGCAAACAAAGGCTCATGACCTGACATAGAGGTTTATTTTCTGTAGGTGGGATAAATACATAAAAGATCCAGATTAATAGTGTGAAAATTTCATAATCTTGTCCGATTTTAGTACATTTTAGTATAAACAAGAATTATTAACTGTATATTTTCACTGTATGAAGGATGGAAAGAATGCAATGATTATTTTAAAAAATCTGGTTCATTTAAGAAGTGGACAAAAGTTCTGCCTTTTGTAGTCATATTTTCTAAAATGTCTACATAAACATTCATATAAATACCTATGCTTGGTGCTGAGATTTCAGTTGGCCCTCGTCGACAGTAAATTTGCCCTGACTGGTGTTCATTTGAGTCAGATACTGTGAGAGTATATCTGAGTAAGCTCTGTGAACTCATCCCCAAGCAACGTATGCTTAAATTGTTTTTATTTTGCCAGAGGGATTAACACAGAATATCTTTTTTTAACATTTTTAACAGGGGGAATGCTTGAAGTGCAACAGGGCAGAAAAGAGACACTCATTTAACAGTTTAAAGTCTTTTCTTGAGGATTTGTGTCTTTTAACATGATCGGGGAGGAAGATTATTCTGTAATTATCTTCCTTGCATAAACAGTTTTTACTTGTTCATATGCTAAAAAAGTGGCATTTTGTAATGAAAAATTGAATGGTTTTCAATGACACCCATAAAATAAAGCTCAGACACCATCTGGTATTGAGGAAACTGGGAAAGGACATGAAAGAGCAGTGAGACGAAATGATTTAATAAAAAGCTAAGGAAGATCCCTAAATTCACATCCTAGCAGCCAAAAACCTGGGAAACTTTCAACAGAGCCTGGTACACTACTGCCAATTGTCAGTGAGAATCAGAAGAACTAGGATATTGATACTGAAAAGAAACTGTACAAAGGCTGAGATAAGTTTCAATAATGAAAAGACAAGAAATACAGAATCCCTATACAGTTTGATCCTTGAAGTTTAAGTTTTTATTTATTTAATTGATAGATGTTAATTTATTGCTCTCTAAAACAAAGCTGGCAAAGTAGACAAGCCAGTATACATACCTAGTAACAGCAAGAGCGCACACAAAAAGTTGACAAATGATGCATTAAATGACATCCATATGGACCAACAAGTAACAAGAAAGAAGTGTTTAAATAAGTATAGAAGACAAAGAAATTAACATCTGTCCATATTTCTATTTTAAATTAGTGTGTCAGAAGGGCTGGCATTGTTGTTTCTTTTCTGAGATGGGGGGGGGGGGTTCTAGTGAGAAAATGAGCAAACACCAGGCGCCCACAACCACCATAAGAAGTGGGTAGAGGAAGAGAAAGAGGAATAGCAACCCACGCTGTAGTGGAATGCTGCCAGGAGCCTGTGTGGTCTGTGCGTTCAAGGCCCCAGGAAACGGACTGAGCCAGGAAAGGGCACACGCGCTACCAGACTTTTATAAATCGATTAGCTGTCTGTGGGCCTGAGACACACTTGCTTGTCGCCTCAACTGAAATTTTTAAACCAATTTCCCCCCCCTAAATATTTATTTGAGGTAGGAGAAGAAAATAAATATCTGATTGATGTGGATGGCATGTCGTTTTGATTAGAGGGGAACTGCATATTCACGATATTTTTGATTGAATCTCAGAAGAAACTCTTCTGTCTGCCCCTGGATGAACCACACAGGTATTTTTTCCCATTCTTTTCCCTATGCTGTTGTTTGAACAAGTTGTGTTTGTACTGCTAAGTTTGCATAGATTTTGTAGCCTCGGTAGACAGGCTAACTGAAATGAAGACTCTTTTTTGTTTAAACATAAAGGGCTAAAAAGATGCCACACTTTAAAATATGGTTAAACTTGTATTGGTCTTACTTGTATTGACTAGTTACATACATACGCATATGATAAACAGTTAAATAATGTTAAGATTTGGATATAATAATATCCGATGCCAAGCAGGATATGAAAGTGGCCAACTTTGATAGTCTTGAGTAATTCCCAACAGAGGATATTCAGTAGCTTGTACTGGAGCAAGACAAGGTGTATTAGACCCAACACCATGGCTCTATCCAAGCTGTCAGACTGCAGTCAGTAATGCAAATCGCCCAGGTTGTTTTTGCCAACAACAACAATATCTTATACTGTTTCACTGCTCTGGAATTTCAAATTAAACTGTAAAATCAATTCTCCCCTGGGGCAGGAAGGGAGGAAGAATTAACAGGGGATTTCATCTTAAACCTTCTGAGGAAAATTTCTTTCAGTAATGCCTCTGTCCTTAGTATATGAGGACTCCTGTCAGGACATGCCTATGAATGATTTGCTTTACTTGCCTTGCAAGTAGCCTACAGTGCATCTGAGTATTTTCAAAGGTAAAACCTGAGATGGGATTATATCACAATCACATATTATTATTTTTCAGATAATGGAGAACACAGTTATACATAGAAAATCCATTCAGTTTGATTTACATGACTTTGACCAATGACCAAGAATTGATCCTACAAAAAAAAAAGGCTTGGTATGAAAAGTTTTTTTAACCTTTTTGGAAAAAAGGAGCCAGAAATAATGTACACGTGAAAGGGAGGACAGAACATGAGGGAGAAAGGAGACAGAGAGAAACATGGAGTTGCTCCAAGGCAATTACAGTAATGTTACAAGAGACTGACAAGGGGGGCTATGAATGCTGACAAGCTACTGCTTTACAAGAATGCTTCATGAAACAGCAGCACTTCTTAGGTCCTACACAGAAAGCCCCTTTTCCCGTGTAGACCCCGCTTCAAAGGCCTTCGTTGCTTTGATGTGATAGTCACTTTCTTCAGCAGGACTTACTAAATACATATCCCCATTCATATACTAAATACATACTAAAAAATATCATTTTTTTCTGTCTTAGTTCAGGTCCTATTGATTAAGCAGACCCTAAAAGAACTTCCTGTACTTTAAAAAAGAAAATTGATTTGTAAACTAAGGAGGGTGCTCACTTTTTGAAACCTAAATTGGAAGATTGGACGAATAGATACATGTTAAGTTAGTATTTCCTACAATTCTGTTGTAATGCCTTGACCACGTGATTCCCATCAAATTTACCAATCATAACCATAAATCAAATCTTAGAAATAAGTTAACATTAATTAATTTCTTGAAACGTCATGTTTTGTGCTGCACCATCATTACAAATTCACTCGTAACCCTAATTTATACTGGTTGGATCAGTGAACGTGGAAGTCTGATTCTTATATCTAGTATATCAATATATTTAGTAAAACTAAAGGATTGTTTTCATGATTTTTCATGCTCTGTGGCCTATTGTTTTTGGCTCTGTTGTTGCTGTCAAACCCTGAATTGTGTTTATTGGCTCGTAAGTGTTGTGAGAGGTGTGGGGAACTCCAGCAAGTGTCAACAGAGTCTGCACTATTTCTCAAACAGCATAATTCCCATAAAGCTTTAAATAGGCAGCTGGAACCTGGCTTCTATCTGTTTTATTTTTAAACTGAGTGGGAAAATTAGCCCTGTTCTCAGTTGGATTTGAGAAGCCTACAGGTGACTTCAGTGGTACAAAAATAGCAATTTGTCTGCAGCGTCCTTCAGTTCTGCCAAATCTGAATAATATTGCCAGGTTCCTTTCCATTTCTAAGATTCAGCAGAAAAGTATTAAGACAGAACACATATATATATTATCACCAAAGCCGAAGAAGGCTCTAGGTCAAAAAGTCCTGTAATTCATTTTATTTTGTTATCAATTGTAGAAAAAAATCTATTTTCATTTATTTTGTAAACTGTAGTTTCCCTCATGCTACACATGAGTATATATCGTGGATAATTTAATATCCCATTACAAGTGGTCTTCCTTGCATTTATGGAGTCTTAAAATAAGTACCACAAAGATTTATAGCTTCTACTCACCCAATCATCGTGTACACTGGATAGCAACTACATTGACATATTCAAAATACATTAAATTAATTTGTTTTTTCTAAATTATTACCATCTTTTGGTGAACTTATTGTATGCATATTTAGTCAAAGTTAGTTGGCAATAAGAGGACAGAAACTCCAGGTGACAGATTTCAACTTACAAGTTCAAACGTCTTTTCACGTAAAACAGAATTGAGGTACAGTAACTAGTAGCATAAAGAACTCAATCCATATTTTGGAAAAATAGCTAATTAGTGACGTGATCATGCAGACTGTACAATTCCCATACAGATAAACAGCTATGACATTCATTCAGGCATGCTAGAAAATTAAGAAAAAGATATCTAAATAAACAAGTAAAATTATTGATGAGACAAAACAACAGAAGCTGCAAAACCATAAATGCTGGGTATTTAAGTACTTTACGACAGACTAACAGTGGACATAAAACTGACCCCATTAGTCTATTAGTCAAAATTACTTCTAATCACCCTACTCCAAGACCAGCTTCCGTGAACAGCATCCACGTTATGAAATATAGTCTGGAGCTTGGCCCTCTGTGCAGTGGCACACCACAAAATAACCAAAATCTTTCATTTCATTAGACACAATGTGAATACCACAGAAACCGACCCTGCCCACTATGGTAATAATGAAGTGGCAAATGAAACCTGTCTGTGAGCACATGATCTGCATGTAAATGAGCCACAAACCAGTCAAACAGATCTGGCCCCTTAAAATAGCAGTGCAGCAGTGCGAAGCGCAAACTACGTTTCACTGAAACGTATAGCTGATGTCTACCTGAGCGGGAAAACATATGCCGCTGATAAAGCCAAGGTTTTTTATTCCTATTAAAATAAACCAGTTAAAGAAAATGCATTACAGACCTTTTGGGGCATTTCGAGACAAAAAAATCCAGACGAAATTGGATGTGAGGTAAATATCATTAAACAGAAGAAAAAAGTAAACACCGGTGTCTCTACCTCTTAACAGAGCCCCCTGGATCTGCAGTGAGAGCATGGGATTTCTCCCTGTGGCTTTTCACACTACTGCCTTTCTCAGCTGCCTTAGCTCCTGCTGAGCTATTTGAGTGGGCTGCAGCAATCATGTATGTGTGAGTTGAAAGTGCACCCAACTCTATGCAGCTACACAGCCCGAGTGAACCAAAAATATTATGTTGCCTCTCTTAAGAGAGTGTGTGAGTGAATTATTTCTTGTCCTCCAGGATTCATATGATGTCCAACAGGCCATGTAAAACACATAAACAAATTGGTAATGGGTTTCCTGTAGGGAAAATTATGGTCCGTCTGTCTGCCGTAAATGTGTCACAAGTGCATTGAAAGTAAATACTGAAAATAAATATAAACCAAGGTTGTTTCTAACGTTATGGGGAAAGCAGTGTGTATTTCTGATGAGAACAGTGTAGCTGTACATTCCTAAAATGTGATATTCCTTCATTGTTTAAATTCATTGAATTGAAAACTTTAAAAATGAACGAAAAAATGAATTAAGTTTATCTTTACATCTGGAAAGTCTGTCCTGCTCAAAACATATTTCTTCCTGTCAGGTAATGTGTAGATGAAAAACACAACACTTAGTCTATTGTCCTGGCTTTTGACAGAAATGTAGACTCTCAGTCGTGTTAGCCTGCTGCTATTGGGCCTCCTAATTACCTACACTCATTTTACATTAAATTGAGCCAAAATTACCAACAAGACTAGGATTTTAAACGAAGCCCTTCTCTGACAAAGCAAATGCTTTAAAAGGTTAGCTAAAGAATTTTGCTAGATTTCACACAGCCATGTGTGCTAGTCGAACTGAAATCACAAACTCAGTGACCTCCATTTGAGCAGTTTCCACATGCATTTAAATATTCAGTTTTTTCTTTTGGATTATCTGCAAGCGCTAGGCTTCCCAGCTGAAGTGATGCCGGTGCAGCATCAAATCGCCTAAAGCCCATTGTAAAGCACACTCAAATGTGGAAACCTATGTGTTTTCCTGTCTTTTTGCATTTCCAAACAAATGAGTTAAACTTTTTCAGACCACAAGAGTTATGATATAGGATTCTACGGGTTCCGGCAAGAGGAATGTGTAAACACGCAGTAGCAGTCTCACATCAGACTCACAGGAGGTTGCACAACACAGATGCCTCTGCATGTGTCATTTCCTGCTTGGCTACCTGCCTGGCTGAAAACTACAGCCGGAGAGACTGAGCCTCCTCTCTGGGGGATTGACTTTGAGAACAGTATTGTTTTAGGTTAACCTTCACAAATATATATATAATTGATGCGAGATAACTGTGTAATGGAAACTGTACTTTCTGCTACTATATTCATCAAGTTTAATGATTAAAGAGGTGATGACTGGATTGGATTAATGAAACCAGCAGATAAACCAGACTCCTACAAGCATCCTTTACAGAACCCCTACTTAGTCTTAGTCTGGTTGTGCATATAGTATTTGTACAAGCATGCTATCACAGAATCCTTATGTCACATTTGAACTACAGGAACATAATTATTTTGCAGTAGGAGTAGTGACAGACGAGGGACACCTCCATCAAAGCTGATTTGACAATGTGGTTTTAAAACAGGACACGTACTGTATCATCCCTTGGCAACATAAACCAGCATAAAGGGCAAATTATATGTGACCCTACAGAGCCAGGAACAGGAAGTAGTTGATTTGTGCTAAAGCTGTATTTTAAACAGGTTTACTTAAGACTAGAGAGACCGAGTTCCGTCACATCCAGCCATTCTTCCACACACAGTACCAGCCCCCCACCCCTATTCTGTGTTTACTTGGGAGAATAATGTGAGCGTTTGGTAATCATCGGCTGGAATTTCTTTTAAAACTGGGTCTAAAAAGAAGGCAGATGAAATTGAGGAGCGAGAGGCACATCAAAGGCGAGGCACATCAGTGATGCCACAGGGTACTTTTAATCCAGTAATAAATGATGATCGTGTGCTGGTATGAAGTGGCTCCAACTGCCAGTGCCAGATGTGTTTATTGAGAGGGGAGAAAAAAAAAGTTGTTTGCGACGTGATAGCATTGATATTAGTGCCAAAGTAGTGGAGGGGAAGACAAAAAATTTTTTATGAACAAAAAGCATCTGGGAACAGCTGCTTGCCAGACCAGTTGGCACTGAAGGATATAGTAAAGTTTTCTTTTACTTTTACATATGCCCCATTAAAATGAGCTGATGGTAGACTACCCAGAATACCTTGGAGCAATATGCTCACTGGTCAGCGTGTAAGAGAACTTAATTGCTTACTTTGAATGGGGGTAGGGAAGCCAGAATAACACGTACGCTTATATATATA
>JAOVYW010001428.1:0-16267 GCA_025775045.1 Hiodon tergisus | reverse complement strand
ACAGAGATACTGAAACACAGAGATGCTGAAACACGGAGTGCTAAACACAGAGATGCTGAAACATGGAGTGCTAAACACAGAGATGCTGAAACACAGAGATGCTGAAACACAGAGATACTGAAACACGGAGATACTGAAACACAGAGATGCTGAAACACAGAGATGCTGAAACACAGAGATACTGAAACACGGAGATACTGAAACACAGAGATGCTGAAACACAGAGATGCTGAAACACAGAGATACTGAAACACGGAGTGCTAAACACAGAGATGCTGAAACACAGAGATGCTGAAACACAGAGATGCTGAAACACGGAGTGCTAAACAGAGGGATACTGAAACACAGAGATGCTGAAACACAGGGACGCTGAAACACAGCAGCCCTAAGCTGCAGGAAGCCATACTCAAGCTCTTGAAGCTTTTCTGCAGTATAATAAATTCCCCAATACTGGCCATGCGATTAGGATAAAATATTTAATAGTGCACTCCTGCCAATACGGGGCACACACTTAAACGAAATAACATGGGACAAGCTCAGTAAAAGCACCTTAGCAAAATGAAATGAATCAAATAAGCTAGATTCCTATCAGGCCTTGGACAGGGGTTATACCCTGGCACAAGATGTTGTTAAAATAAAAGACCCCAGACATAGACAAACCCGAACCACAGACTCAGAGACCACAGCACTGAAATTGATTTCCACAAAAAGAGCTGGCAGAATGTAGAAAATAGACTGTGCACTCACTGTGAGGTAGGAGATATAGACACTTCCTGTTACCCAGGTGTACAGGTGGGATATTCATACTACCCCAAATTGAATGCAGGATCCACAGTTTCCACTGCTACCACACCATGAACATGGATCTTTCTGGGAGAACGGCAGAGTTGGCAGCACAATATATGTCACAGAATGAAGGACAGTGTGTAGAAAACATCTGTTATTCTGTCTCCATTTGTCGTCAATAGACTTAGGGGGAAGTAAACGTTTCAATGTTTACTTATTAAAAATTACATTTTTTAGCTGAAACTCTTGATGAATCTAAAAGATTTAGACAAATTATCAATCATCCACCCCCACACAGTCAATAACACCCAGAACATTCATACAAGTTATCCTACAGGAAGTGCAATCAGTCCAGTCACAGTTCAACGGGCCCAGGTCCTGGCCCTAGATGTACTCCAGCAGCAAGGAGCTGATGAGGCAGAACCACAGATCTTGATGTATGTTATGTGTGAACCAAAAGTATTTGTTTTGCCTGAGCTGCCAGCACCTCAACCAGTTGATTGCCCTGCATTTAGAGTTTAAGAAGCAGGATAACATAATTTCAAAACTCTGAGCTGGACGTCCCATTCCCCCAGGAATTAGGGGTCAGCTCCCGGCTGTGTGCCACAGTGACATTGTAGAGAAGTTTTCCCGGGAGCCAGTTTAAACCCCCCCCCCCCCCCGACTGCGAAAAGAAGCTAAAAGTAAAATGTCACACGGTGGAGACCATTCAGGCACTGTGGAAAGGTTATATCTCCTCCGTCCCCAGTGCCTGAAGAGCCTGTTCTACACACTAGGCATGAACGTTCCTGGCCCTGCTTCTGAAGCTCTGAACCAGATGGCCTCCTCGGCTACCAAGAAGCTCAACTGCCCCACCGTCAACACCAGCTATCTCCCGACGCGCCCCCCTGCGACAGGATTAATGCCACGGGCATTGTGCGGGATGTGGCACTGATGCTGAACCCTGTTGTCGGCCTCTCGGTCGTGAGCTACTTTTCCAAGTGCACGCATCCTGGGTTTAAAGAAGCAGCTCCCGTCAATGGTAAAGATCCACGCAGCACAATTGTTACACATGTAGGTTCAAATGACCCCGCTTCCTGGCAGTCTGACATTTTCAAAGAAGACTTTAAATCTCTTCCGACCTCGCTGTGAGCCACTAAAGAGGCTTATTATCTCCAGGCTGCTTCCCTGCGTTCAGCAAGGCTATGGCAAATTCAGCTCCTAGCACTCAACATCTGGCTCAAGAAGCATTGCGAGGAACAGCAGTTGTGTTTTATTGATCATTTTGATGTTTTCTGGAATTGGCTTGCCCTTTTTAAAAGCGATGGCTTACATCCAAGCAGCGGAGAAGCTCAATTGCTGTTGAAGTTTTTAAATAAAATGGTGCCTAAATGAAACGAAGTGAAATGCTTATTATTATAAATGCTTATTAAATATTATTATTATTATTATTATAACACCCACCTCAAACATGCAGTCACCAACAGCCTAAATATTCATCAGATTTCACCCACTTCTGGGTGTTCACAATCAAAATGTTCATTTTAAGTCTATTGTCAAGTCTCAAGTCTCAGTCTTGTTTCAAATAGGATTTATAACAAAGTGATGAACAGCTTGGATTTTCCATGGGGAATCCAAAAAAATCAGAAAAGCCAGTACCAACTGGGAAAAAGTCCCAGAAAATCGCATACCAGTAAACACACAAATGTGTATTTTATATTTGATATATAAAGTAAAAGTGAATAATAAAGTAATCAATGAGGAGCTAATATATGAGTTGATAACTCAGCAGCTTCGCCACCTTGTGGAAGGTTGAAGGGGTAGCCAACAGTGCACTACAGGTGGTTCATTCTTGATCCTTGGTTCTTGCTGCCAGGACAACACTGGAGATGAAACCCTTTTGGATTGGCCACAGCTTATCTCTCCCATGCCAGGGAGAAGGGGGGTTGGGCTTGACTCAAGAAAAAACAAAATATGGTTAGAAGCTGACAATCATATCCTCACTACCCTCACCAAACCCTGGCAACGAGAACATTCATGGGCACTTGTACAAGGTTCCCCCTGCTGCCTCACAGGTGTTGGTCAGAACCAAAAAATTCAGTCCCCTTTAAATCCTTAGTCCTTCAAAAGACCTTGAGTGTCCCGCTGTTATCCAGACATAATACAACAACTCCAGTACAGCTGTTTTAAAGGAGTACCCTTCTTCTTCCTACCATTCTCCGACAGCTGCAGGCACCGTGTGTGCATGGAAAGCCTGCTCCTGGACATACTGCCTGGGGCCATTCACCGAAACACGCTGAGGAATCCAAGGAGAACAGTGCTTACCTTATCCTGAGCCAGCAGACACAACCACACACACACACACACACACACACACACACACACACACCATTCCTCTGACCAAACTCTCCTGCAGTTGACCATCCTCCAGCCAACCAATCCCATCTCACCTGGTGTGGGGTGAGAATTAAAAGAAAAGGTTTACAGTGTAGACTGAATCAAAAATGTATTACAACTACAAAAACGTAGAGGTTTTTTCCCCCCCATGTTATCTCAGTCATCACGGCATATGGAGGAGAGAAATGGGGCCCACTTAGTCAGCACAAATGACTGTACTGTAGTCAGCACTCAAAAGCACAAGCATCATAGAGACGCTTTTCAGGCAGATTCTTGCAGGAATGCATTGCAAATGGAAATAAGAAAACAAGAGAAAATGCAAGCTAAACAGAATAAGGCTTGCATCCATTTAAAGCAAATATCCAAAATAGAGTGCTGACGTTGTGAATGCATCACAAATCCAACCCCCTAAAGAGATGCAAACAATCAGAATTGTCTGGACAATCGGGGGCCTTGAAAAACCAAAACAAAAAAGACTGGTATTCGGGCCCTTAAGAGAGATTTTTTTGTCCAAATTTTAAGTATTGTTGTCGATCACCAACAGCAGAGACAAAGTTTGTCAGTGCCTTCTCAGTGACCAAAGTCTGGCAATGGGCAGAAAGGCACGGACACTGAAGGAGAACTGACGGTGTGGTCAGTCTGGAGCACAAAATCATTTCTCCTCCGCTGCAACAATACTCAAAGATTATACAATAATCCAGTTTCCCAGAAATTTAAGGAAAGAGAAAATCTCTAAATCCTACTAAGAAAAGCACGATCTGCCCATTACGCAATAGACCTGGGGGAAACCGAGACACTCACTCTGAGGCTAGAAAACCCTTCTTTATTGGTCAATAAAATAATAACAACAAAAAAGTTTATTAGTTTAATTTTCATCTGTACTCAATGTTATATACATTTAAATGATTTCACTCTGCAGGGTCTGATTAACTATCCGCAATCACTACGTTAATAAAAATGTACTACTCGTGTACAATGTACTACTGGCAACATAAATGCTTGTATCCATTTAAATACTTTGGGTAAGGCAATCATTGATTTAACATTTTTTGATTGGAATTCTTTGTTCTGTGTTATTTACACCTTGATTTCTTCCTATTACTGCCAAACAAATGAAACGAGGGAGGAAAGCAGCAGTGCTCCCGGTGGAAAATAATGGGAGGATGAAGAAACACCTGCTCACTGTCACACATGGTGACACCTTGACTGCGACATCCGCTGCTCTACCTAATACAGTTTAATTGATGACTTGATTGACAGCTGAAGCCCTGTCGCCAGCTGCACCGTCGAGGGGGAGCAGTACAGCTCTGGAGTTACGCGAGGAATGTGTTAACGAGATACAAACCATGAATAAGGTTGACGCAAGAAAACTTGATTCAAGGCCCCTAAAGGGCTCTGGAAGTGGTTGGGCTGCACATGGTGCACCTGTCTTTATTTATGATCTCATCAGGAGTGACCAGGAGGGGTTCCAGAGGATTTCCCCAATGAAGTTTCCTGAATGGGTTCTACGTCTGGTCCAAAATCCCTCATGACAGGAGGCATTCCACCTTGCTCCATCTTGAAACCACTCCTTTTTACCCTTTGGATCATGTCTCTTGTGTATCTCGTAGCTTCGCGTGACTTTTAAGATCATCGCTGCCGTTTCTCTCCTTCCGTCTCTGCTAGTCTGGCTGACTTGCCTCTTTTTGGATGTCAACGCGTTAACTCAAGCTCTGTTTTGGCAAATTAGGTCAATTTATTCTCCAAGAAAATAATTCAAGGCCTCTTTATAGCACGTCGACCCCCCCCTTCGTGAATGCCAAGGTCCTGGGGAGAACGATGGAAAACTCGGTTTCCTTCCTGAGAAAAAAAAAAACTTCTGCTTTGTCTTGCACTGGTCAGTCTGTCCTGGCTGACATCAGAAGGATCCAGCCTTTTCTCACCAGCCAGTCTACTGGTCCAGGTCCTGGGACTTCCATATGGACCAGCTCTCTGCTGCCAGGCCTTCTGTGCTACCTGATCCCTGCAGTTAACATGGAACTCTGCAAAAGCCAGCCTTTTTTTCCCCCCTCTTGTACTCACTGGCTCCCGATTGTGGCCCAAGTATGCTTCATTACCTTTATTTTCCAGCAAATTAGCCTCTCCAACACACGCCTCCTTCCAATCTCCGGTGACCTTCCTCCACCAGCCAATAAGATCTGATCATCCACTCATAGCAAACTGACTGCTTGGACCCATCATTCGAAGTTCACTAAGACGGGCCAGGGCAATTTCCGTCCTGGCCACGGAGTGAATGTGCTGAGGCTATGGACTACAATGCTTCATTAAATCTCCCCCCTTTTGGTTTAAATATGTTATGTTCTGACCTGTACCATTTCATCTCTTGAGCGTCTTTGAGTATTTCTCTGCTGATAAATGCACAAGATGTTAAGCTACCTGTAAACTGATTATAAAGCCGTCTGCTTTAAATTGACTCTTCCATTAGCATAGATTTGTACGTTGCAGCATTGAATGTACTTGAATACTTCACCACAAATGAATGCTGGATGTTCTTCTGCTGTTTGTTAGAAATCAGTGCACTTCTTATTAACTCGGCCTGACTCTCTGCATGTGACTAGCCGCTAACTAGCCACTTCCCACTAGACATGCTGATCTCCCAATTTAAACTCCACTAAATACACAGTTCCTTGTTTCCCGTTTCCAACTTGCTCCTCTACTCTGTACGTGCTGTTTTCCTTTAATTTTGTTCTAGGCAATAGTCTGCTCGCCGTGTGATAACTTAGGCAAATCTACATCTCCTCCATGTCCCTGGTTCTGATCCAACACTGGGTAACTATGGCCCAACTAACCCTGCACCGTTCCCTGTTTTCCCCAGGAAAACTCTGTTTAAAATAAAACAGTTTTACTTGGTTGCCAGTTTTCATTTAGTTTTAATATTGATTGAAGTCATCTTAGCACTGTGAAAATAATTCAATGCCTTCTCTAATCTTGGTGCAAATTCAATTGTTCATTTTAATTCAAATTTGATGGGTAAAATAATGTAAACATGAGACTGGTTTAATAATTGATCATTTAAATATATAAAAATTAGACTGATTTGACTCATTGCACCTACAAGTGAATGGCTGAACCAGCACTACACGGCCAGTCAACTCTCATTCCACTTATTCAGAGAGCATAATTCGCTGCTAAGACTCTAAATTACACTAATATATATATATATATATATATTTGTTTGTTTTCTCCTAATGTAGTGCTTTTACCTCTTCTTTATGGTTAAACAACGTAATACTATAGAAAAAATGCAGTTGTATACTCCATAAATCCTTTACTGCTGTATATAATTTATATCTCAAAATTATACATTTATGCTTTGATATTGAGTGTCTATTTTCCCCTTATCTGACCATTTCTTAGATTAGATTATTATATAAGAGTGAGTAGATTCTGTTGGATTTCCTTTGAAGACCAAACACAGATTGCTACTGAAGGTTAAATCTAAGTTTATTTCCATTTAAAAGCCCATGAGAGTTTATGATTCCCCAACATGGCTGTTTGGTTATTCTGCTTTGGTCACATTTAAAGTAAAGATGCTTGTGAAGTAGGAACAAAAATTATATGACAGAATGTACATCACATAAGGATGGATCTTCATCATTAATCTTTAATATTAATAGAGCTTATTATTGGCAAGAAATCCAAAAGAATCCACATATAAACAGCTTCAAAAATATACCAATTCATATATGAAGGAAAAACGACAGATGCAAATGATAGGGTTGATGTATAATGTTTAGGCATAATTAAAACCCAATTTAAATATCAAAGCTGAAAGTGTGGGATTACAGTGTTTCATTTTTATTGAATAGACCTTCTCCCTTTTACAAAAAGAGCCATTCTAGCTATTGTTGTACATAACTTTTATACGTCATTTGTGCTTGAAACTTTTAATAAGTTCACCTAATTATATTCTGCAGGGAAAGTCTTGAGTTCATGCGGTGGTTTAGAAACTTACATCACTTAAACTTATATCACTTAGACTTGCATCACTTACACTTACGTCCCTTAAAAACACTTACATGCCTTCCAATAACAACACTCACATCACTTACATCACTTACAACAATTACATCACTTACAACAATTACATCACTTAGACTTATGTCACTTAGACTTGCATCACTTACACTTACGTCCCTTAAAAACACTTACATGCCTTCCAATAACAACACTCACATCACTTACATCACTTAGACTTACATCACTTAGACTTACATCACTTACACTTACGTCACTTAGACTTGCGTCACTTACACTTACGTCACTTAAAAACACTTACATGCCTTCCAATAACAACACTCACATCACTTACATCACTTAGACTTACATCACTTAGACTTACATCACTTACACTTACGTCACTTAGACTTGCGTCACTTACACTTACGTCACTTAAAAACACTTACATGCCTTACACTAACAACACTCCCATCACTTACATCACTTAGACTTGCATCACTTACACTTACGTTACACTTATGTAGTGAATCTGAATTGCAGCAGGAGAAGTAATGCCGTCAATGGCCAAATGTAGAAAAGAGAACAAAAAAATGCAATTTAAAACACTGGTCCAGCTATGAAATCTTTTCAGAGCGATGAGTTCTCTGTGTGGCTTCTTCAGAATCATTTCTGTCTATTGTTAAATTAGGTGTTTCCATTTACTTCTTTGTGTATTTTCTGTTCTCGTTTAGTTACCGAAATCCGTATTATGGAAGCAATATACAATATACAATATCCGCTCATTTCACATAACAGAGACTATAGGTTCGTCATTGGTACGATCGCACAAAATGACAAAGACTGTAGGTTTATTAGAAATATATATTGTACATCTCACTTAATACATCTCACAATATTCTATCGTATCTATAATATTTAAGTTACAGAATCACAATTCATTGTGTTTATGTAATACACCCTAATGGTTTAATAGACGGGAGACAATGTAAAAAAACAACTACATTAAAAAGTCTTATCGTTACAACTAGTCTCTCAGAAATGTATCGGCTTGTGAGGGTGGGGAAGAAATGGTACAGAGAGTTTCTCTGATCTCCGGCATCCTCTGGGGAGCTGCAGAACAAATATAATTCATGGTACGCTGCAATCTCTCCCTACCTCCGTCAGTGTCTGCTCAACAATAAAAGCCATGCAGGTGCTTCTAAATGCAAAGATTAAGGCAGTCTTGCTTTCAAACTTGTTCCTAGTTATACCGATTTCACGGTTATTTCCTGGATGATCCTACCTTCTCACATCCAAGAGTTACAAGGTTTGAATGCGCCTTCCCGATATAGTAAGTCCAGACACAGCAGCATGCTTTTACCTGTGTGACGCATCAAAGTAAATCAAGCTATTTGATGCATAAGGGAAATTATGTGTAATTACTTGAAGCTAAATTGCCTAAAAATAACAATGTTCCAGCAAGAAACTGCTAAAACTCGGGAAACAAATGCAAACAGTGTTCCAGTGCAGTTTGGTTTAAGTGGAAACATTAACTGAGGTGCCACACAGGAGCATATATGCAATATTCTCCTTGTTTACGCAGGCAGAAAATGCAATCATTCCCAATCAGGGAGAGTGACCCAATAACGACTCACATTAGCGCTGCATCTTGTTCCCAGCACTGATGTTAATGACAAACAAGAGCGGCAATAGGGCCGTAATGTCTTTTGTAAATGCTAATTGTCTAAATGCGCCGCTGTTCGGTTGAAAGCCAATCACTGGAACCCAATAACATTTACATGTGAACCGTGGGAAGTAGGACTTAGATACGGCTCTCTGAGTTCAAGGCTGATGACATCATGTTACTGTTCATGAGGGCCGGCAAAGGTCCAGACCGAATTTATTATTGCAGTAATTGTACCTAACCAAGCGTCATATTGAAAGCACACAGTCAATGTATGATAGCATACATTTGTGCGGTCAAAAACACCTTATTTGTGTGAATTGTTGAGACTATGATTGATTTGTATTCAGTTTTGAGCAAAATATTCATGATGTGAATGATTTGTTTACATTCCCCCGCCTGATAATTAAAACAAATGAGGCGTTGTAGTTTTGTTCCCATTTAAAATAACACCTGGGTCAGGTTATTTTAAATTGAAAAAAAATAATCATTTTGTTTTAGTTCTGGGGTACATCCGCAGTGTGAAAGTTCTCACATGGAGGGTCTTGTATTCTGCTAATCTCTCTGCCCTCCAGAATGCAGATCTCATGCACGCCTCAAAGACTCACAGATGCCTTCCAACACAGCGTGACTGTGCTACAACTGCTGCAGCTTCTAGGGAAGCTAAATGCACCAAGTTGACTCAGGTATTAAACTTACCCCTTGATTACAAATGCATGAATTTTCGGTTAAGTTCTTTATGGTAAGTTATATGAAGGCTCCAAATGCGTTTTCCGTCTTTTGTGATCATAATCACTTTCTTATTCGACAATAAACAGATCAATAGATATCACATAAAATCATCGTTTGCATGCCCCATGGTGATCAGTTTTATTTAGCGTAAAGATAAGTTTAGTTTGTCTCCTGTCAACTTCTGTCACTCTAAATACTTTAATTCAGCTTCAGCTTCAACCAGTGCTAGGTGTCAGTAGTGTTGTGAGATGCAATGGCTTCAAAAAATGTGATGTGTAAAGATGTGTCCAGGTGTGAAGATGTAACTCTAAATTAGAGGACTAAATCATTTTTACATAAAAATTGAAAAGCACTTCTCCATTTTCTATCACCGTGGTTCTACAGCAGTATGAGGGTCTGAAGAAGGAAAAAAAAAACTGCTCTTATGTATGTTGTGATTTATGATTAAACTTATGCATGCATGAAATAAGTGTGGACTTTCAGTAGTTTTTCAACCCAGCAGTTCAGTCATTTCTGCCTATGAAGTTTTGTCATCATGTTATGTGATGTCTGCTACACATGTCTGTCGTGAGCTTGAAGGGCATTGACAGGCATTGTGAGTTCATCACGATCAAATTGCACTATGGGATGTTGGAGGTCACCCTGGGTGGGTGTATAGAGCACCGGGCCGTGGCTAATTCAGTGATCCATATCCGTTTATTTGATTTTCCCTGTGCTTAGAAATAAGAGCACACATTTTCAGGGAGAAGCTGATTTTTTTAAAATAAAACACAAGTTGTTCATGCAGGCTTATTAAAAAGTTCAATACAATTCAGTATTCAACGAGGGTAGGAAAATTATTTTGTAGGAAAATAATTTTGAAACCTCTTGATATATAATCATAAAATTGATTATGCCCGTATTAATCAATACAGTTTTGTAAGCACATGGTGCTCATTCAATTTAGCATATGGTTTAGAAATCACTGATCCTTCCTACAACGGGATGTGTTCTCTGTGTGTGATTTCAAGAGCAAAAAAAAAAAAGCCTTTCAGAAAACCTCAAGAACTGAAATTAGTGCTAGTTTGAAAAAAAGTCCCTTTCCAATTATCATCGAAGCCTGGTAAGAGGGGCTTCAATCTTTAGGGTTTATTGTGTGTAATGGATTTACTCCCTTTTTTTATTTCCCACCAACTAGTCTCTTAGCGGAGGGCAACAGCTGAAGTGCAGCCTGTCTATACACATAGACAGAGTGGTGACCTTGATGTGCAATCACCTATTAGTAATCTGATTAATAAAAATGATTTAACCCGCACCACGAAGCCAGCCGATGCGATCACATCAGTTATGTTGGATTTTATAGAAGCCGGTAAAAGAGGAATCCTTGAATAATACATGGCTTTGTGGCTTCCCTAACAGGGTACTCTTGCGATAATGGACTACCCTACACGCCCTGTGGAGGATTTGGCCAGAGCTCCTGTGTGTCAGCTCCTTTCAGGCCAGAAACAAATCATGGGCAAACGTGAAGATAACGTGATCTACCGAAAGAACAAACAATGTCTGTAATCTTGTATCGTCAGACTTTCTTCTTCAGATTATTCTAATGGTTAAGAGGAATCACTCAAGTAAAAGATCAATAAGACTATTAATAGGCTGCTGGTCTCCAGTAACGATGCAGAGGAATTTGCATTTTGCTCTGCGGTTTGATTAAATAATGCTAAATGCCGGATAGCTATAGATCCGAAACCAGCTGGATTGTATAATAAACACGAGCTATCAGACCGCACCAGTGGGATACAGCAGATTATATGAAACTCTGAATCATTAACACAAACACGAAAAACTATTGAGCTGTAATCCAATAGTTCTCCATACTGTCTTTCCAGCAATAAAGAAACAGAAAATGAGAACTCAGGGTTGATACATCCCCCTGTTGAAGTGTGGCTGTTGTCCATCTTGGTCAGGGTTAACCATCTCACACGCATGGCATTCTAGCCTTGTTCACACCACTGGAACTTTTGTTCCCGCCAGGGTGAAGTAAGATTGTCTTTTCACACAAGCAGTCAGAGCTGTGATTTATCGTTGGTGTCTGCTCTTAGAGCTTTCCTCTGCTGAAGTTCTGCAAAGCTCCTCCTATTGGAGTGACTAACGCTAATGACGAAAGAGTGCAGCTCTCTCCAGCTTTGTGGAATGAAAGGAGAACCATCTGAAAGGTACTTGGGTGCTCAGAAGAAAAGAACAGGAGGACAAAGAGTAGCTTTGCTGTAGTTCTGCTTTCTAAGTTTGATGCGCGGAGGTGAGAAGGAAGTTTCTTTGTGGGAAATGTGCTTGTCAGAGATAAGGTGAAGGGCAGGATCCAGTCCTAGGATTTGGACAGCCAGAGTGTTGCAGTGATAGCCAACTTCTAGAAGATGAGGAAGCACACAAGCCACACTTTTCAATACAGTGTTCATTTGGTTCAGAGAAACCTTTGTCTGCTACGGGCTTCTCGAGCTCTCTAGTCAGCAAGGGATGAGGAATCGTCTTAAAAAAAACCTTGCCAGCACAATTTCCATTATATAAAAACTAGTAGAATAACAATTTGACAACTATAGAATAGAATACAAAAGTTCATTAAGTGTTGGATTTGGCATGCGTGCTTGAAAACACCCTCTCTCTCCATCTCCGTCGCGTTCCAATGTCAGGCCTTTTAATTTGATGACAAATTGGTAAGTTTTCCTTTCACAAGAGCTTTTATGTAGTCAATTTTATGTTTTTAAGACATAAAAGAATCTTTATTTCGTTCTATGCTGGGTGTTTTGCCTTGAACGCCCCAGTAAATTCATGGCAACGTGTGGCAAAGTATTGAAGGGACTGCATCAAACATTTCAGGATAACCAGGGTTTACAGGTTCGACACACTGCTGTTTCACTCCTGATTACGCGACCTGAATTGTCTCCAAATCCAGCTGTGAAAAGGAGGGAAAGTGCAAAACTGCTCTGCAAAGAGGGCCAGCCAGTTAGGTTGGGAAGTCTCCTTGGTAGCTGAATTTGGTTTGGTGGTTATTTTTATTCAGTTTAAAAGCTTAACACTGTTCTTTTGTGTCCCTTAAAAAGGGAATTGTATTTTTTACGCTTGTGTCCTTGTGTTGTTTTGTTTTTACAATAAGAAATGGTGGAAAAAATGGTAAATAAATAGTCTAAAGACTACCCCGGTGTTCCAGTATCCAGCCGTTTTCGTACCGGCGTGCCACAAATATTTCTTCCAGTTTGAACAGCATTGCCACATTTTATAGATATTACAAACTGGTTTAAGATATAATCATATTCTATAAAAGGGTCCTTGCTAAACTTTCTGAGCGATAAGCTTCTGCGGTAAAGAGTGGTTTCTAAGCCTTGGCTTCCCACGACACACGGCGCTGTGACCTTCATTTCTGAAGGCTCCGGCCAGCGCTCTGTTACTCACCACTCTGTTGTCCCACTTTGTCGGAGTTTAGTCATCCAGGCTTTTTCTCCAGAATTAACGAGGACTGAGAGAGCGAACCTGTAAAGACTCCAAAGATCTCAAACAGAGATTAGCAGGCCCGCTTCCTTAGTGGATCTATTTTACTCAGGGAATTACGACAAAGCTATAAAGTTTTGTAGCCTTCCCTACCATCATCAGTACCGGCAGTATCAGTAATTATGGGCTGTTTGTTTGGACAAGGTACAGCACATCCTCTGTGTTATGATGGCAAACTTTTCTGTGGGAATAATGTGTACACAAACACATTCCGTTTCCCATTATACATGATTTAATGAGTCATATTCACATTCGTACTGTGGCAAGAAGCCTGGAGATGAATAACCAGGCCGTGGGACCACACCCATAGCCAGGCGTTTCTCCTGGGCTGTCTGAGGGTGAGTCTCTGGCTGCGTGCCACATGTACATAAAAAAATACACTGAAATAACGTTTTCTTTTTCCTAAGGCAATAAGATATGACGCTTAAGAGTTTCAGAACTGAATCTGTTCTAATCTTTATTGCAAGATTGGCCTGTGTTGGCAGATGTTGACGGACGACTGACAAAATATAATAATTTTCAGTTCTAGAGCCATCTGGATTACTGGAGCATGACAGTATTTTTTTTTACGCCTTTATTTTGATTTCAGGATTGAAGGCGGGAAATGACTTAGTGGACTAAATTAATTCCTTTCCATTACTACCATTTGTCGAGCTACAAAATGAACAAAATCAGACCTCTTGACCTGACAGAATATTCGTTAGGAGTTTTGAGTGATATTAATTGATTTTTTTAATTAGAGCATATGCTCATAAATTTGAAAAGCTGGTGCTGACATTAACTACCGTTCAAGCAAATCATGGCGTGTTTTAAATATACCTGTCCAAAGGCTGATGACTATTAAATGATTTATGAGTTAGTGTTAGTGGCGTTGGCTGAGTCGCGTCTGGGGCGAATACCTGCTGCACGGCCCCAGTGGGAGGCAAAATGTCACTCCAACGCGACTCTCCGACGCCATGGCTGTAACCTCCATACAAACGATGGACCGAGGGGGCAGCCATGATGTCACCAACCCCATGCAGTGATAAACGGCCTTTGTCAGCGGTGCAGACACTAGAGTTGGGGTGACACCTTCTCAGCCTTCTCCTCGGTCCCAGACTCAAAATAAGCCAGCTGGTTTCACAAAGTGAACGGAATAAAAAAGCGCTTGCTTCAACCTGAGCATGGCCACTGCATAAAGGCAGACTGCAACATCTAGACATCTAGAGCTGGACCTGATCAGACTGTTTATAAAGCTTGCTGAATCTGCCTCCTGTCTGGGTTCTATACCAGCTTATCTTTTTCTCTGGAGAACATTGCTCGGGCAGTGATGAAACCACGACAGTAGCAGAAAAGGCACTTTTAAAGTACTTTAACAAATACACTGCCTGGACAAAAACAACTCACCCCCTGGATTTAACTAAGCAATTAGGTAAGAGGTTGCTTCATTTCGTCAGGCCTAGGTTCAGCCTATGTGGTCATAAAATGAGTATACTGAATGACCAGGTTTCTCCATCAATGGATTTTTTCTTTCCTGATGGCACGGGCATATTGAAGATGACAACGCAACGATACATCGGGCTCAAATTGTGAAAGAGTGGTTCATGGAGCATGAGACATCATTTTCACACATGGATTGGCCACCACAGAGTCCAGACCTTAACCCCATTGAGAATCTTTGGGATGTGCTGGAGAAGACTTTACCCAGCTGCCGGACTCTCCCATCATCAATACAAGATCTTGGCGAAAAACTCTGGACGGAAATAAATGTTGTGACGTTATGTAAGTTTATCAAAACGATGCCACGGCGAATGCGTGCCGTAATCAAAGCTAAAGGCGGTCCAACGAAATATTAGAGTGTGTGAATTTTTTTTGGCCAGGCATTGTACAATAATCAAAAACATGACAATCACCTAATTATTCATAATAATGTACACTCTCCGTCATATCCGTTTTTGGCAAGCGTTTTCAGGTCCGTAATCCACCGTTAATGTACATCCACATATGTAAATGTACAAAAACGTGTAGCTCCAGTGCGATGTGTGTGTCCTCGGTCGTTTGCTGCAGATGGTACAGCCGAGATTTGATAGGCGATTTAGATCTTTTCGACGCGGCCAAGCAGGGTGTTCCTGAGAGTGCCAATTCTGAGGGGAATGTGTCGGTATGACTTGTCAAGAACAAGTACATTGCGTAAACATTGAAAATTACATTGGTAATACCAAACAAGGACCTTCAGTGCACTGCATCGGGTGGGCCATGCATTGGTCACTAAGCCCCTCCCCTCTAAACGCCGCAAACGCGCACACATGCACGCATGCACGCATGCACGCATGCATGCCTACGTGCCGGAATGCACTACACACACACACACACACACACACACACACGCACACACAAAACTTACAGAATTAAACACGTAGAATTTCATTCTCAGGTGAAGGCTCACCCTTCAATCCTCCTTCTGGAAAAGGAGTCCAAAAGAGTAGTCAATAACCTTGCTGGCATCCATCTTGTCTGTGAAGGTCCAGGTTAAACCGTGTGGACCTAATAAAACCCCTTTGGACAGCAGGACGTGTACAGAAGACCATCGTGTTCCAGGGTTTAGCACTGCTAAGCAGGAACAAGGTCCCCTGTGGTCACTGACTGGAATGAATGTATTTTTTCAGATGCCGAAGGCTACAGCTGCAGCTCGCTTTGGTTGTTCATTTAGGTGTCATCTGGAGGAGGGAGCCGCTGTCCTCCAGGCTTGTTTGCCTGACATTGCGAACGCTCGCACAACAGAGATATTAGGGCTTCCTTTTAAAAAAAATCAGCTGCATAATTCTGTTCTTAATATGCAATTAGACCTGCCTGTGTGTGTTAATCTTTCTCTCAACAAAGACAGGTAATACTGGGCACAGAAGACTACAAAAGCTGCACTGACTAGGAACTCCATTTGAATTCTTGGGGCGATCCAGAATAGCAGTAAGCTCCTTTGTTGACCTTTGTATCTCACTCTCTCTCTCTCTCTCTCTCTCACCTCTCCCTCTCTCTCTCCCTCTCTCTCTCTCCCTCTCTCTCCCTCTCTCTCTCCATCTCTCTCCCTCTCTCTCTCTCACCTCTCCCCCTCTCTCTCTCCCCCTCTCTCTCCCTCTCTTTCCCTCTCTCTCTCCCTCTCTCTCTCTCCCCCTCTCTCTCTCCCTCTCTCTCCCTCTCTCTCTCCCGCTCTCTCTC
>JAOVYW010001427.1:0-10035 GCA_025775045.1 Hiodon tergisus | reverse complement strand
CAGTTCAGAATCACCAGTGGAGAAAATCCTCACGCGAGATTACTGCAGTTCAGAATCACCAGTGGAGAAAATCCTCATGCGAGATTACTGCAGTTCAGTGTGTTCTGGCATGGGTATTAACGTTACTAACCCTGTTTTGGGTATTGGCTACACCTAAACACATTTCACGCCACAAACTTTTTAGGGCAACATTTGTCCAGCTTGTCAGCTGTGTGCTTGAGAGGTACTATGCACCTCAGCACTGCCAGCCTGATATGTTGCCCTGTTAAGGATTACTGTCAACAGGAAACAAACAGCACCATGTAGCTACTATCTCATCAAAACCTATTAGCGTATTCTTTTTTTTTCTTTTTTTCTGTAGTCTATTGTGATTTTCAGCTCAGTAATTTTCAGCTCCTAACCCGAAATCAACCACGACTACTTGTTGTATTTGAACTGAATGATTTCAATTTGTAATTTAAATTCCAGCCTGACTCATGTTCCCCGGGTCTGTGTTTTCTGGCCTCTGTCCACTCGCGAAAACTACAAATCAGCATAGATCAGTCTAGGCAGAGCTGGCGGTTACCGTTTCTGCAGGGGAGCGTCTTCAGGGATGGCTTTGGGCCACTGAGTGGCGCGGTTAGTGCAGGGGCGTGTCTGTGGCCCGGCGGGTCGGTCGGTGGGAAAGGATGGATCCTAGTTTCAGATAATAAAAAATAAAAAAACACAATTAACTCCACCTATTTTTAGCTTCTAATAAGACAGCTCCATCGAGGTCTATGGGTTTATTAAAGATTAAAGGGGGGAGGGGGGGCAGTGGAGAGACAGGAGGTTCTGCAAGGCGTTTTGTGGCGTCGAGGGACGCATAACAGAAAAAAGGATACGGAGAGAGAAGCAAAGAAAACTCGAGGGGTGGGGGCAGCTGTTACATAAACAATAAGCACAATCGTGTTCGATAGGGGGATCTGAAACTGAGTGAAAAGAAACTGAGTGAAAGAAAAAAGGGCTTAAACATGTAAAACGTTTTTTTTGCTGGACTCCCCCAGAAGGATTCAGATTAAAATGTTAAATGTGTTGGTGTACGATGTCCGGGGAGACCGAGGGCCAGCCATTTAACAAGACGACCCTGCAGTCCCACACAGGTGGAATTAAAGGCCTCTGACTGTATCATTCCCCTGGGCTCTCTCCCGTCATATTACAGAATACAAGCCAAACAATTCATCCCGTTAAACAGCTTCTTATCATTTTGTTACCCGTCACGAGCAGCTTTGTACAGCCTTAAATAAATAAAATATGAGACTGGAAAAACAGAATAAAATAGCGGCGATGAAACAGATCCGGGCTGTGTCTCTGTCTCTCCCTCTCTCGCTTGCTCGCTCACTCTGTAAAAACTTATTAAAGGACCATCTTGGCATCAAAGTCATGGGTAACTCCCTATTCAGTTGCCCGATCCTCATTTCAACTTCAATAGAATTTCATTTTTCTTTTCTCCAATTCCACAACCCCACCCCACGTGGTTCTCTGCAGACAGGGAGGTGAGTGAAGAGGAGGAGAGGAGAGGGGAGACATATCACAAAGTAATTAAACCAGCAGGTGGCTGGAATACGTTTGCACGCTTTTCTGTAAGGGGGGGGGGTGGTGGCGAGGGGTTGAAGACAGACGTGAACCACATGGATGTTGTACGAACTGAGACAGGCAGGCTTTGTTTACAGTCAGCCTCAGAGAGATCAATAATCACATTCCAACGCCGTTATTACCCTAAGCAGCCCGTTAGTCAGTCTGGTTGCTCTGTTTACAGTACGGTCTGGAAATTATTGTTGACTACTAGAATCCACTTAAGCCTCTTGTTCTGTATTGATCTTCCGAAGGCGTCTGCTGTGTAGAATGTATAATCGTATGACACAAATAAGGACGTTGGTTTAATTAAAAATGTGGTAGACAGGATGAACCCCTGCAGATGCATTTTCTTTTATATCAGGACCAGATCGCTTCAGTCATTCAAAGAAGTCAAAAAAGAAGCTTTCGTACCAACTTCCCTAGCTTGGGCTTTGTCAAATAGCCTTTGAGGAATGACCAGCATTGTGTTTGATTAACAGGCCTTTCAGAATTGTGAATAAGTAGGATCTGTCGTTCAACGTATATTTCAACAATGATATTCGAGAGAAAATCGGCAAACGTCGTTATCCATCACCTTCGATCTGTGCGAGGAATTATCATGCTTGTAGACGTCATTTCCATTTCCCGGAGTAGGCATCAGGATCTACGTCTTGCCAAACCTTTCCATTTGATTCTTTATTTGTAGACTTCTTCGGGGTCAGGGTTTAGATGTTTTGGTAGGACTTGATGAATTTTAAGCAGATGCATCCTGCGTTGGATTCAGACTGAAGATTCAAAAAGACCAAGTAACTCTCACTTTTTCATATCCCCAACCATCTTGGGTGAAGCTAAGTTCCAAATGTTAATTTAAAGCACATCTGCATTGGTGCTGCATCATCCTGCATTGGATTAGATTATCTCAAAGCATAATTAGCTAAACAGAGAGAAGTTTTCTTCATTTGATACTGATTTAATATTTCTGGTTTCTGATTAAGTTAATGCCTATCTGGTAAACTTTCGTCTCAGGCGGATTTAATAAAATTGACTAAAAACACTCAAAATAATCAAGTTGATAGCATTTATGATTTGCTTTGGTGGCGGTTAGTTCTACTTCCACCTCAGTATAATTTAATTGCCTTTCCGAATTCAGGGGAAGGGATCAGTGGTTAAACCAGGCAGGGGCCTTTCCGAATTCAGGGGAAGGGATCAGTGGTTAAATCAAGCAGGGGCCTTTCCGAATTCAGGGGAAGGGAACAGTGGTTAAATCAGGCAGGGGCCTTTCCGAATTCAGGGGAAGGGATCAGTGGTTAAATCAGGCAGGGGCCTTTCCGAATTCAGGGGAAGGGATCAGTGGTTAAATCAGGCAGGGGCCTTTCCGAATTCAGGGGAAGGGAACAGTGGTTAAATCAGGCAGAGCTTCCTCAGATACAACATTTCAGAAGCGTAAGCATCAAACCCCCGTCGCTTTTACATTCTCTCCATCTCAGTGTCTTCTACTGCTCACCCAGGGTTTTTAATGTTCTTCCGTTCTTTCTGCAGAAACTGTCTTTTGAATTAAATTGAATTGATTTAATGTCTTTAACGTGATACAACTTCCTGCCTTGGGAATTTTCAGTTTTGCACACTTAGACGATCGGTGCGTGCAGTCATAAAACGCTCTCGTTGTTAAAGCAGAGCAAGGTCTCCTTGTAGGCAATCTCGACGATTACAGCGGGGAAACAACTGAGCTTTTTTTCTGTTAGGATGCAGGCCATTTTGCCTGGCTCTGGTCTCTCTCAAACGCTACCCCCGGTTATTGATGGGGTCCAGATTCATTGAGGCACACCACTCTGTTAGCCATTCATTTAAGGAGCTTACCGAAGCTAGTCTCCGCGTGATTATGCGGTGAAAATGACTTGATCCAGTTCCTGTGTCGTTTCTCACAACTCCTCACAAGGGAAACGTTAGTCATTTGGGCAGCTTTCCACATTTCAGATTCCAGTTTCCGCTGATAGAGTCAACAGCCGTTAGCCCTTCATTAGTGATAGTGTCTCGGGCGCTCAGGCCCCGGGGACATGTGGCTCGATGGGGGCCGAGGGGAGGCTGCGAGCGGAGCTTGGCTGTGTTTCCCCACCCTCGTCCTCTCTGAGGCCCAGATGGGCGGGGACTCCAGGCTGAATTAGGAACAGGCCTGAGATTTCAGGTGACATTGATTGATTTCCAATCATGTCCAATCCCTTCCCCTAGAAAACAGCATTAAAAAAAAAATGCAATTATCCATATCCCCCCCCCACCCTATGGTTAATGGTAGGAGTGAAAACAATAATTATAATAAACACACAAATGATTTAAACTGCTGCCAATAAAAGAGAATATAATAACATGAAGGCTGCGATGAGGCAGGAATAGACCTCCATGGGACCGGGGCCTGACGTGTGGTGTGGCTTCTCACCTCACCTTACCTCACCTGCAGCTCCCCGGACGTGAACGAATCGTGCTACCTTGCAAACGTACGGTCACCGTACGTTTCCCCAACGCATCGCTTTTCACCCTCGTGGTGAAAACGTTAATCGGCCTTGTCCTGCTAATTCAATTTCAAATAACTTATTTCAAATGAACCTCTAAGGATGCGGAGCAAAGGTGTTAATTTTTGATGAGCGTTGTTGTCTTCCAGCCAGCACAGTGCCAGTGATGTACTAACAAGCGCGGCTAACCTCATTAGGAACCCGCAAACAAGTTCTTGTCTGCGGTGATACGGTAATTTGGGGTAGGAGGAAACAAAAATACGGGAAGCAACCACACAAATATAAGTGCGAGCGTGCCTCCTGCTGAGATGAACCTCCACACTGCTTGCACCCGGCCGCGCTGTGGACAATCAGCCAGCATGCTTTCCCTTTTCAGCCAGCTAACCTCACCTTCCCTTCTACCCAGGGTGTCCTACACACTCTGGAGCTTTCACTTCTGCGACTCCTTGATAAAGTTCCCCTTAAGGGGCGTCCTTCTGCCCCGTCGGGCCTTGATCCCGGAACTCCAAGTGGCTTGCCCAGCGATTGAAAGTGTTCTCACTGTTGGGGCAGCCCAGGGCCTTGAGGAAACCTGCCAGATCTTACATTAGCAAAGGGCTGACATCTGGAAGGGAGTTAGCTCGGGAATGAGGGATGATTAATGTTTTATGAATTCAGCAGCAGTGTGGCCTGAGCTCTATGCCGGAGGAACTGGGATTAAGGAGGCTGGGAGAATTTTCTGTGAATTGGACCAGATAGTCATTGGGGAGCCCTGGATCTCCAGAGGAAGAAACAGGCTGTGCTTTGAATAAGAACGGCCACATTCTTACCGGAAAGCATTAGACACCTCGGGGTTCTGCCGAGAGAAAAAATGTGAGTTGTATTAATCACGGACCATCTTGTGAAGATGTAATCCTTTAAAGTGCTAATAAAATCACAGGGTTCATACTCTGCACCCAATAGTTGCTACCCTCAGTCAGACAGATCGGTTCACATTAAAGACTGTACATCCAAAACCATTTACAGCTATTAAATCAGCCACCTCAATAAATATAATGAGGGGAGAAAAAAATAAAGATGAAATCAACGGGACAGGAAGCTCCTTGGTAGGAGCTCAGAGACGAGACCTCTGAACAGTGGCAGCATGACCTTGAGGAGGTCCTCAGGAGGGTCTACACATTTCTCTCAGATTGGCTTCAGCCCCACGAGGCAAAGGAAATCCGGGCCTTTTCCCTGGCTCTCCAGGGCCAGCATGGATATGGTCCGTTCAGCTTTCGAGGGAATTCATACCACCAGGCAGCTGTAACATACGACCCTTTAACCAAGATCACCCCCTGTACTGCTCAGATAACTGGGACCAGAATTAGAAACTAGGTTACAAGGACTTCTCCATTACCCCTATCTCTCAGACGTACAAAAACATTGTCTGCCTGTCGCGATCGCCCTTTTTCCAAGAACCTTTAATTTACAATTAAAAATGAAACCCACAGCCCTGCTCCAGTTTCCAAATCTTCCACCGAGCCAGGAAGACAGAACGGGAGAGTGGCAGAGAGGGTCGGAATGTGGAGGGGCATGCCAGCTTTGTGCTGATCCTCTTCTGGGTGATGCTGATCTACAGACGACCTTCGGACGACCTTCTACTCAAAACCCTGACACATCTGGACTTTTACAGGAGTCTGGCTTGGCAGTTGTGTCGGCGGTTTTGAGTAGAAGGTCGTCTGAAGGTCAGCATCACCCAGCATGCCTCAGCATTTCACCCTCGCCGTTTGAAGATTTCCCCACAACAATCTACGGCCTATTTGTGGAAAAAAGTAAGGACCTGGCCAGGTGTGTAACTACGACACGGGATTACCAGTCATGTAGGCCTTGCTTGTTCAGAGATCGCCCCTTAGCCTTGTTGTTCGCTACGTGGGATCAGTCTGCCAGTGAAAGCCAGACATGGGCTCAATGGTGGATCATCGTAGGCCTGGAGAGCTGTGTGCCGGATCGGATACTGATAGTGACGACTTGGGTCCTGAGAGAGTATCATTTAGCATCGCTAGCTCTCACGGGGTTTGACATAGTCGAGCCATAAAAACACATGCTTCCTGCAGCCACAACGACAAAAGCAGACATGCTAACACTGCGCAGAAGGACGAGATTTGGGGTGCCTTTAGCTATAAAACAACTTACTTAAACATAAGCATGTCACTACATTTTCACATCCTGCCTCTTCATCCCTTGTTAATGAGACATGTTCCTCTTGAAGGTTCATCACCTCTTCACCTCCATCTGCCCCTCCTCCCTCTCTCTCTGGAACAACCCTGATTGTGAGGAGTGATGTGTAAATATGAAAGACCCAGCCACAACTTGAGTGGGTTCAGCCCCCCCCACCTATTCTTCACAGACATTCCTGCATTTGATCTGCCCTCCTTCCCCCAGAGTCCTGGTTCCCATCCCCGTCCCTATCCCCTACATTTTGTGATTTTCGAGTGAAAACCCTGCACTCTAGACACAAATTCGAAGAACCAGTGCGGTATAATCCAATCTTGAACTGGAGACGGCAATGTGTATTGAATTACTATGATGGGATGGGTGGGGAGGCATGGGGAGGCATGGGGAGGTGGTGTGGGGATGGGTGGGGAGGCATGGGTAGGTGGTGTGGGGACGGTGGCAGGTGGCAGGGGGCAGACGTATCCATATAAAAGCCTTTCAGGGTCCGACTAAGAGAAGAGAGCAGAATAATACAGAGGGTCTGTGGATGATGAAAGGTAACCCCTGCTTGGCAGGGGCTGCAAGGCAGTCTTCAAGGGTGGAGGCTTTCCTTTGGATCGCTCACTTGCGCAACGTCCAGCTTCAGGCCGTCAGGGTACGGCTCTGATTGGACGACGTGCTAACCCTCCTCCACGGGTCCGCCGTGCGTCTGCATCATGCGCACTTTAGGAGTTAGACCTCGGGGCTCGCGTGCCGTCTAAAAGCCCGCTGTTACACACTGGCGCACACACAGCAGACCACCTAAGTCTGCCAGGATACATATGCTAAACGGGGTATTTCTCCGTCTCCCACTCATCTATGGCAGCCTGCCCACTGCCATGTGTAAACCATCCATAATTTAACATCGCCTGCCATATATCTTCATTAGCAGGTGAAATGAAAAAATGGAAGCATTGTCAGACTCTTTAATGCAACTTAATTATGTAAAGGCTGTATCTGAAGCCATGGGGAGAATGCAAATCCAAACCCTGGAATTGAGTGAAGTGTGTTATTGATGTCTGACCCTATTTAAAACTGTAATACACCCCCCCCCCCCCCTCAAATTCCCCCGTCACCCTACCTTCAGGTTCCCAAGCAAACACACCTGATTTGTCCATTAGCCAACGGGACGGGGGAAAAGACAGAGTGACAAATCACCTTCCTTGTTACTGTGCTCCATAAGCCTTTAAAGAGCAGTTTGCCAAGGTACTGGGGCCATTTCCTCACCTCTCGTTAAGATAACAAGCTTTCTCCACTGCCCCGTCATTGATTTGATTAAGTGCTGCCACGCAGGACAGAAATATTAAGCCTCACACTTAAGTACGCCTTTCCGGTACGCAGCACAGAGATGTCAAGAGCCTGGCCCCTGGCAACAGCCCCTGGCAACAGCCCCTGGCTCCCACATATACCTGGTCTTCCTCTGGCCATGACCATCAGCACAGGCGATCTTTAAGGATAGAACCGCCGGATGCGATTGTGCTACTTCTGTCAGTCTGGCTCACACATCACCGCAAGGGAAGACTGTTACGGAGTACTGGCTTTCCCCTTCTCAGTAGGGATCCAAACCGAAGAAGGAAGTGTCAAGTCAGCCCATTCCCCCAGAGCCTGATTCCTTGTGGTCTCAGACGGAATGTTTAAAGACTGATGTGTGGGGGGGTGGGGGGGGGTAGCCCCACTCGGGCAGAAAGGAGAATAATGCTTATCTCCATCGAGTGCTCAGGCACGAACATCGTCGGGACCTGACGACTCAGTCATCTCGAAGGCCGCTCTTGCCTCCGTTATCGGGACAATCTTATCGCTCATCTGCTTCCATACGCGCCCGGGCCCGGGCCAGGCGGAAAGGACCAGGGCTTTGGTGGATATCAGTGCTTTAACACCCTGTGCAGGCATTTCTGACATTCTGCACGGCCTGCCCACGTTGCCCTCCAGGGGTTCACATAAGTGTGACAGATATGGAAAACACACGGCAGTCAGAATGAAGCCAGAATCCCAATCCGGTTATGATCAGGATACAGAGCTGCAGCGAAGATAGCTTAGAGTCCTGAAGCCCTCTCTGTGAGAAGAAGAAAAATTTAATTAGAAGAGGTCATGCTTTTGTCTAAAGGGCAAACCATTGTCTAAAAATTTAAAAGAAAATCCTTGGATGGTAGAGCAGCCACATTTGAAGTGTCGAAAAAGAGGCTTCCCTGCCGCAGCTCACTGGACTGCAGGCTGGCAGGTTAAACGCTTCACGCTCACGCCAAGGTTAAAACAACAGAAGGGGCGTTTATGAATGGAAAGGGATAATATCCAACCTGGTCCACAAATGCTGGCGCCCACTGGAGCTCCAATCAGTTGAATCTGAGATCTTTAAAAAAAATAAGGCACCCGGTTGTTTTAGGAGGCACACCTAACCACCAGTTGTGTGGCTGTAGTAATAATTCCCTCCCTCCACCACTCCCAAGGTCCCACCCATTAAATAACATTGGTTTAAGAACAAACGAATGCCAATTACAATTAGTTAAAGGAAACGACTGACATGTACAAACAGTGCATGGGTGACTTGCGGACACAGGCGACGGAAAACATGACTCCTGGAAATGTTTTGAAAAGATGGCCGGGAAACAGGCTTAAGCACTGGAAAGGGGGAATGAACAGCAGCAAAGGAAACAGATTTATTCAGCTATGTGGATTCATGCAGAAAAACGTGACGCTTGAAAAGCAAGCGACAGAAAGGCAATAACCGTTGCATAATAGCGTCGGGCGCGTACCACGTGTTAGGACCTGGGTGTTCCACCTTGGACAGGGCCAACGTAAGCCTGTTCTGATTAAGGCCGTTTCCTGGTTAACATTACACCAGTGGACCCGGGAACATGACACTGAACAAAAAATGGATCCAAATAAACCAGGGTAAAGACAGTTAATTAGCTTAATGACACCAAAGACATGTTGCTTAACAAAAAACAACAAAAAAAGCCCAAATTAAATCCGAGCACGCTCCGTTAGCTTAATGACACAACCAAGGTCAACGAGGCCCACCAGCAGGCATAAACGGATATATATTGTCCGGCCAGACAGATGCTGCTCTGGGAACATGCTGTGTTGAAATGGGTTTATGGGTGTTGTAGTTGGATTTGCGGGTTTATGGGCGTTGTAGTTGTATTTGCGGGTTTATGGGCGTTGTAGTTGGATTTGCTGGGCTCCTAGGTGCTCTTTGGAAATGTGCTGTTGCTTGGCTGTGGCCAGTTAGGCACCCGGCACCCGGCCACTGGCGGTCCGAGGGATCCATTCACCAGGAGGGTGAAAAGAGACGGCGTTAGCACGAGTGGACGGTACTGCCAACAGTGAATACAAAAGTCACGCGGTGTAACCATGAAGTAACAGCAGTGCGAGCATAAACGGTGTTGTTTAAAACAGTTTTATTGTCCTGGGACGGAGGATTTGCCTTTATAACATTGCTACTTTAGAAAGCAGAAAGGGCACGTGCATTTTTAAGGGGCGTGACCTGCAAGCTTCCCCTGTAAACAAGACCCTGTAAATAATGTTGCGCTCGCCTCAATCTTGAGTGCGTTATCCAGTGCCACCCGCCAACCCTAACCTTTCTGAGGAATTGGCCACCTCTTCCTCTGAGTGCAGACGGCACTGTGGCTGGATCCCTGTGCCACGCCCGCTGGTGGGTACACAGCTGCGGAGGGGGGAGCGCTGGTGACGCGGAGGGGGGAGTGCTGGTGACCTGGAGGGGGGAGCGCTGGTGACCTGGAGGGGG
>JAOVYW010001425.1:33371-49369 GCA_025775045.1 Hiodon tergisus | reverse complement strand
TTGGTTGGTCTCTATGGCAACCAAGTTGTTAATCTGACCCAGCGCCCAAACATTTGAAAACCTTTTTCTTTTTTCTACTTCGCAATTATAGTGTCAAGAGCCACAAGAAAATTGACAAAGGGCAGCGTGCAGTGCCAGAGCCACAGGTTGCCAACCCCTGATTCAGTTGAAATCAGAAGTAACATGTTGAAAATGCACTTTTGAGGTGAGAATAGAAACAGATTTAAATGCTAAAAATAGCAATGTAGCGTTCATCCGTAGAAGCCTGCTTTCTTATCCTGCACTCAAAGGTGAGGATTGTCGGATTTTACAAACAAGAAAAGCAAACCCAAAAAAAAAAGGCTAAACCCAAATCTCACTCCGAAGATCTCCCTTTGTAAAATAACTTTTAAACATTTAGGAATGTTCTTTGCGAGCCCTTTGAATTCCTCTACTGAAGATACGCATATCCTTTGAAAAAATAAAAGAAGGAAAAAACTTAATTACAGTGTGGTTTAGGGCATCGCTGACAACACTGAGGGCTGTAAGCGGGGTGGAATCTTCAGCAAACAGAAATCCCTATACTAATATCTAGCACAACCCTCTTCTGCCTCAAACACCTGCTTTTGCCCAGCTTGCCCCCTCACAGTTTTGCAGAATCAAGGGGAAATACAACGCATCAGAATGTCATGCCGACAAGTTTACCGGGGGCATCTGACTAACGTTATCTCATTGTATTGTTTTAAATGGAACTGAAACGTGCAGCGTTGGAAATTGAATGACAGAAATTATTACGAGCTAGGGTGCATTCGTCTTATAATACATTTTTAATGTGCATCAAATATGTGTTCTCTCATGTAGTTATAAAACAGATATTTCCATCTTTGGCTGATTATAAACATGCATTCACCAGAGATTAGCACTTTTCAAAGTATCAAAAAAAAAGCAGTTTTTGTGAAGGATGAATCACACATATATTCTGAAAGACACAAGTCTGCTCTCCCTAGCCATCTACATTAGGCAACTATCACTTTTGGTCTCAGCTTTTGCCATTGGAAAAGTGTGATGAGAGAATGTAAGAAAATATTTCAAAGTAGGAATACATTTTCAAAGGTGCCATTAATGCATTTGATAAATAATGAGCACATATATGGTACATGTAAATAATATATAATGTAGGGATAAAAAAAAATTTAGTCTGCATTCATTTCTCTGAAGCAATCAATTTCTCCCCAAAATTTTCTTTGCAAAATTCAATTGTTATAGAACATTCCAATCTGAGAACGTAATACAACAATACATACGAAGTACATTACTCCGTCCAAGTGCACACAATATGCTCAGATAACAAAAAATTAACCTTTGCAGGACAGTGGGATGTAGATGGCCTGTGGCATTAGAGATGACAAACTTACCAACAACAATGGAGATGTGTGATCTTTCGTTGGAGGAGATAACCTTGCCGTTAATTACTCTTCAAATGAGGTTTATGGCTGAAATAATGAGAATTAATAGAAATCTAATCCTAAACACCAAAGGCTTCATCAGCAGGGGTGAAGTAATATATCTCTTTTAAAGGACTTTTATTTAAAGAGGAGGTAGATTTTCAATGACAAAGTTATTATCTGTCATGGACCAAGGTTAAGCAAGAATGAGAATAGGAGAACAGGGTTTATACGCCAAAGAAGAGCTTTTTATTGTACTTGAGTTCATAATAAATGAACATTGTCATTATGAATGATGAGCTCATACGGTCATCATTTAAAATGCCTTTGAGAGGTTGGAGCGACTCATTTCTTACCTATCTGAGATACAATCTTTTCATAGCTTGCACATGTAAATGAGCTGACTAGAATATGGAATATAGGCTATATGCAACTAAGTTTTACAGTTTTAATGGGTGAACTTTTAGCAATAAGGACACTTCAGTCTTTTTTTTACGTTCTAAACACAAGTGGCTGCTGTTGCGCGCTGAAGTGTAAAGCTGAAGGCAGGCTGGCAAACATGGCACTTCACCGTGTAACTGACCCAGTGTGAAGCTGCAGCAGGGAATGCACGAATTAAGAGTTCCTTGAACATTTACACATGCTGAAGATGTGTATTTAAAGATATATCGATCATACGTTGATCATGAACAGAACCATAAACCAATGGCTTGGGATCACGCATATTACAGCGTGTCGAAATCGGGAAAATAAATAAATAAATAAATAAAAAAGGGGGTGCAAACATACTTTTAACACACGAATGCCAGAAATTTTAAGTGAAGTAAATAATACATATAATCACTAAAAAAGTGTATGTGTAAATCTAATGATATCATTATTACAAAACATGATTAAATAAGCAATTTGTAAATAACAATTTCTTGATCAAATAAACTTTAAAAAAGCAACCAAGACTGTCTGAGTGCAGACTGAGCCCTATGAGATGGATTTCACCAGTTTGGATCCAGCTCATTCACTGATTGGGTGAGCACAAATAGCGCGCACGATTGGCTGACTGAAATCCTGGAGCAGGCTGGAGTGGGCAAATCGGTAGGGTTTCTCACGGCTCCCTGCAAACCAGCGCCTCTTATTGGCTTCCTGGGTGCCCGCGGTTTCGAAGTACCGTTGAAGTGCCTCTCCTCCAATCGGTGCTGAATCTCTCGTGCAGGCTGTGTGGAGATGTGTGGCTCAAAGGTGACCAGGATTGGAGGAGACACTCTCTGTGTGTAGTGGTGGGATCTGTGGTGTGGAGCTGAGATTAAGTAGCAAAACTGTCAATTTAAAAGTGGGTTTAAAAAAATTACAAAATAAGACAGGGGAATTGGGAAAAGGGACTGTTTTTGTTTCCAGTTACCTACAACCCTTACATCATCAGTCAAACAAAATTTGCCAAAAGGAAATACATCCTACAAAAAACGTTAACACAGTTTAATAAACACAGTTAATTTTCAAGTGATAACTCCTGGGGAAGAACTAGCCTTTTTTAATTGATTGGTCTTTTCTTCAAGGGGAGAGAGACGGTCAATGGCATTAGTGAGAAGAGATGGAAATATCAGACCTTTGAAAGTAGGCAGTGATTTATGGACTGTCAAATCCAGCGTTGTCAGGAGTTTGGGAAGGTGACTTATGCCCTTTGAGATCAGCCGGGGGGGGGCTGATCTTGTTTTCCATTCCAAAGGAACAGAAGTTCCAGATCACTGGTAACATGAATATGCACAGAGAGGGGTTATACACAGAGAAGTGGAAGTTTGAGTTTCTCTGTCCGAGGTATCGCAGATTTTATTGAAACTATTGTAGAATATTATCTTCCCATTCTGGGCCAGAACATAAATGCATTGATGCAGAGGAGGTGGCTTTTCCCACTGAGCATAAGGTACATTTGAGGTGACAGGAATGCAGGCACAAAACAAACAAACATAACGGACGAAACAGTTTTGTTATGCAAAGAAAGCATCATTTTGCTGTCATATTTTAAAAACAATATAAATATTGTATATGACCACAATGTGCTTTACGGATCAAAAGATAATGTGCAGTTTTAGGCAGATTACATCGGGGTGCATTGTAAAAATGCTTTTTACGGACTTTTTACGTTTTCAGTAGAATGTCCTAATCTGAATCAAACTGAGAAACTATGGCAATGTTTAAAAGTCACCCCTTTACAAATTTAAAAGAGAGAGAATCAGATATTATCGCACAAAGCAATTAAACTGTTAAAAATGTATTTTTATAATATTCCGTTGCTGCTTTCTGCTGGCATAGTACTTTGGAGATGAGGATATATACGTCAACATAATTACTACTCCCTTTGGTCTGTGAAAGCTCTATGAAGGAGCCGTGCCTGGCTTCATGAGTTTGACCCTCATTCGGAGAAAAAGATTTTCACGTATAAATATATAAATACTGAGTCGCTAGATTATTAGCTGCAACCTCGGAATAGCAAGTTGGTCCCACCTTTTACACTGAGAATAGCCTAAATTTGTCAGGGCTCAACCAGGTGTTAAATTCGCACCACAGGTAAGGCGGCTTATGCCAACCCCATTGCATCCAATATTTGTTGCAAATTAGATGGTGGAGGATCGCTTTTCCGAATAGCTTGTCCCATCCCATCCTGCCGATGCTTGATTGGACTGGGATGTGGTGACCACTGTAGTAATATTTGTGTGGGTCTTCATTACTATTTTTTGAGAATGATAATGTGTATAGAATACTGTCAATGTTATGCTATTTTGAGATTGCCACATTATTTCCAAACTTGTCCTTGCCCTGACTAGACAGATTTTCATGCAGTTATTTTAACACTGACGTTAACTTCTACCTGTCCCAGAAAAGTACTTTAACATTTTATTAATGTTAGATATTTTCTGCGATTGACAAACTTGATCTCTGCACATAGAGGTTGTAGTGGCACTACAGTTACAATTAATATTGAATAAATTAGCAACTTGGGGGCTAGGGGGAATATCTGTTATTTTAGGTGTTGGCTTGGATAAGCACATTGGCCAATAATACCTGCTAGATTAGTTGTACAAAGGTCTTTCTTCCCAGATATTGGTTAAGGATGACGTTCATTGTTTATTAAAGTCCACTGAATGAAATTGACAGCAGAGATACTTAGCCAATAAAAGATAGATATTTGGGTGGTTGAAAAACAGACAAGAAGAAAGGTTGCAGATTAGCTGCCCAACATGAAGTCGCAGTGATCCAGGTGGGATAACACACGGGGTCCATGTGGTGGTTTTCATGCTTTGTGTGGATTATGTTGATATTTCTGAATAATCATATGCAAAAGGTTATTATTTTTATGCTTTCAAATCAAGAGCCATTGCGGAGAGGAGCAAATATCTACAATAAGAAGACTGGCTGCTTTCCTCGGTCTGGCAGCCGGGATTCAAAACGGGTCAGCAAACAAAGTTACAGCCCACAGCTCTGGTTTGGCGTCTGTCCTCTGTCCTACAGCTGGGATTCAAAACGGTCAGCAAATAAAGTTACTGCCCACAGCTCTGGTATTAGCGGCTTCTCGTAAACACCTCAGTAACGCTGCCATGTAGTATATGTGTATTTTCTTTTAAATAATAGTAAAAAAATACTGTTCCTAGTATGATTTAACTGTGGCTTTGGGTGTTAGCCATGCTACTTCCCTGGGGGCTGAGAGATACCTGTGTGGAACACTGACATCCAAAGACCCCAGAGAGTGCTAACGGAGAAAAGACGTGGGGACCTAAATACTGACAGGAAGTCATCAATAAAATTCTAAAATATAAATTCTGTCCTGTTCTAGAATGATAAACAATGATAACGGCAACGTTCACAAATTCCAGGCTATCAATAATTCAAGAAACGTATCCGACTGTAAGCCGTGCTCTGTCAGTGAAAAGGAAGTCAACCAAAGGGAGGGATATTTTATTTAACAGCAGCCAGTGCATTCGATAGTGACCAAAATGTCCCACGCGATGCACTTGCGTCCAAAGAGTTTTAGCTTCTAACAAATGCCAATGCTAGGAGTTTTCATTGAAAACTGGGCAACGTCGATTGCAATGAATGTTACACTAACCCACGTGCTCTCACAACAACATTGTCAATCCAGTAACCTCTCCTTCGGCATTTCTGGTTACGTCATTCTGTACTTGTATCTTGTAATATACAAAGAAAAAACAAAACTGGCTGCAGACCAATAAAGTTTACAACCCCAAAATTCTTAAGAGCACAAGCAAATTTGTCTGACTGGTTGTGATCTAGAGATGACCAACAAGGTGTAACATTAAAAACCAGACACTCCTATGACTTTAGGGACCATTGGGTTTATATATATTTTTTTCACTCTGTGACATCAAACGACTGGCTAAGTCAGCAGAAGAGACATCTGGGTTCAGCAGCACTAATGCAACATTTTAGTGTGGCCCTCTTGTTGAAAGCTCTATGATCCTTTGGGCCTGGTGACACTATTTGAAGCAATTAGATGATTCCGTAATTGCTTTCACAAATTAATGTTGTGAAAAGTGGTCAAATCAAATCGTTTTTCAGGTAGATCAGGCAGAGACTTGCTCAGCAGAAAATGTTTTATGGTGAATGAAATACTCTACCCACAGTTCCAATAAACCTCATTGGCCTAGGTTGCTAAGTAAAGGGTCCTTAGTCATTTTGAACTAAATTCATGTAGTAAATAAATTAAAAAACTCAATTTTTAAAGCACGTGTCATGCATAAGTAAATGTGATTGGTTGTGGGTGATTTGTATTTGTATTCAATGTGTTGTGTTCATTTTCTTATCTGAAATAAACAAAAAAAAACAAAACAAAAAAAACAACCAAGTGCCAACATCGCATATTCAATACGTGCTTTTATGGAAAACTTGTGTTCTCTTAATCCCCCAAGACCTTTCAAAGGCAGTCTTGAAAAATGTCTTTAAATATTAAACGCCACGCCATTTTCTGGTGGTCCATCTCCTCAAATAAAAAGAAAAATAACCTTATATAAAATTAAATTCAATGGAAAAGGTTAGTCGCCATAATATTAGAAGAATATTTGCAACGATCTTTTGTAACAATCAGTTGACAATCAAACTTGTGTTGAGCCAACATAAAAAAAAATGCCCCGTCCAAATAAATACTACTAAATTTTTTCTCTCTAGATTTTCGGCATTAAATTAAACAGGGGGCTGCCCTGTTCCCGGTTAGTCCATTGTCTCCCAATTAGTCCCGTTAATTAGACCAACTGTAAAGTATGGTCCTTTCTGAAGTTAATAGCCCATAATGACTGCATTTCCCAATTGTAACCAAAAGCTCACATACTCGTCATATAATTGAATTAAGATTAAGATTAGTAAAGATAGAAGTCCCTACTCTTCCACCAAAGATGAATGAGGTAATATTGATAGCAACTTTTTTTGCCGCTGCCTGCCCCACTGTGTACCATTTGTTTTCAGTTGTTTGGGCCATAGCTGTGGCATAGGAATTTCTTTTTTTTTTACTTAAAATGTACCGTATATGGGCAAGAATATTATTTACAAGCGGCCCCTCTCTCTTGGGGTCCGATTGTCATGCATGAAATTTTAGCGGGACAATTATCTTTTCTAATGACCCAGTTGTGAGACCTGGGGCAATGACCATGGAACTCGACCAGCGGTTTCAGGATGAAATCCTTTCTGAGGAATTGTAAGGCGTTTAATCTAAATTGCTGCACTTCACATAGGTGAATTGTCGCTCTGGTTAAGAACAGCCGCAAAAAAAAATCAAAAGATAATACAGGTTGCGGGAAAATAAACTAGCCTTTATTCGCAGGGAAATCTGAATTGAGGGTCAGAAAGAGGTGAACCAAGAAATGCTATGTTCAGAGATGGGGTTAAATGCCCATTAGTTGCACGGAACCCAGGGCTGGCATGCAATTACGTGGATGGCTGGCACATCTCACAGCGATAATGAGCAACTAACTGTATACTTCAAAAAAAGGAGGGCCTTTTCATTTTGTAAATTAATTGCATGGGCTTTGTATTTAATTAAGCTCAGACACACAGATCAATTATGGTAAAGTGTACAGTAATCCTGTCCCAGAATGATGAAGGGTAATCCCAAAGGCCAAGTTACAAGAAATATATAAGGTCAAGATCAAGGGGCACAGAACTAGATGAACTTTTTTTTCTAAAAAAAGTAAAAATTTTATGCCTTTAAAATAATAACACATTAGCTGTTAAATAACTACATTTCCTTAGCACTGTGCAGTCCCCTTCTCTCTGTTAGGCTTCTATTAGGATTGGTCAGCTCCGAGCAATGCCGAGGTAACAAGATAAAGCCTTACAACTCCCTGGTGTGGCTTAAAACAATGTAATAGAGTTGAACAACACTTTGTGATTACCTTTCCTAAATCCCCTCTCTCTCTCTCTCGTCCCTGGCATGTCAATAAACTGCGATTGGATGAACCAGCTGAAAATGAATGTACTTCACACAGGCCAATCCACAAGCCTGCGGACGCCTTCCTTTGCATTATAGCTGTTATTCCAGAGCAATCGCTTGAACAATAAACAGAAAATTTTACCCCTCCTGTTATACCACTTTCCAAGCAATAATAGCAAAGTACATTTCCAAAGAAAATACCTGCGTTTGTCTTGGTTTTTTCATTATCAAGAGAAATGCAGGGTTTTTTTTTCCTGCTTTTTTCGGAAACGTATATTGCCATTGTTGTCACTGTAAAAAAAAAAAAAGATAAAATAAACACACAAATGTAAACGCTTTCCTTGCCCGGTGACAATTAAAAATAACATTCCTGACACAACAATCGCAACATTACTGCAGATGCATAAGAAAACTGGGCCAGGGTGGGGGGGACCCTCTAAATCTATCCAATCTCAATAGTTTCACTGATAACAATACAAAACTTTAACATTCAGTTGCTACTTGGTTACCCTGAACCCTGATGCACGTCTGAGAGACGCTGTTTATTGACTTGCCCTGACTTGAAATTTCTATTGCAGATGACATGCGGATGCAGGTCACCGAGGAACCAGATGTTCATCTGAAAAGTCGGACCCTGGAGAGCTAGCTTCTCAGCTTAAAAAACAGTAACTTCTAGTGCCACATGCTGCAGTGCCTGGCATTTAAATGGGAGTATAAATCAACAGAGGTAATTAAAAATAAAAATGTATTCACGCAAAATCTCAGGCAATAAATTAAAGACAAAAATGGAGCAGGTCTCATTCATTTTTTATTAAATTGAGCATAATTTAGCATTTTGAAATGCAGAGAAATCTGGCTTAATTGCCATCAAAGATTATTCTAAACCCACCAAGATAAAATGGATTGAGCGCAGAGGAATGACAGCTAGTGCTGACGTATAACAGAGATTAGATTTATCTGTATTATCAGCTTTTTAAGACAGAGCAAGCAATTTTGGAGCGGTCGTTTCGTCAGCCATTCATATCAGTGTTTCGTTCGCAATAAACGATACCCAAACTATTTGCTGATAGAACCAATTCTTAAACCCTTGTTCAAAATGGTTTCATCTGTTCCTAGGATACTCTGATAATCCTGCAAAGGAAAACAAATTATTTGTATTCAGTTATGGAACATAGATTCTTGCATCAAACTTCAAGTCGCCAGTTGGTAATTGTCCGTGTTGTTCTTTCATTTTGTTTCTTGTTGTTAAGCTCACAGGTTTGTTTACCACTTTGGTTTATGCTTTATCTCTTGCCCCTGAAGTGTTCCTGTGCAGCGTGCTTTCATAAAATTTAAAGAAAGGTGCAAAGACCAAATGTGTATATGTATATAGATATGTTTTTCTTTAAATAACTGAAAACAATTCATTTTTTATCAATCAGATTTTGTGACAGTTATATACGTGTATCGATGTCTTTTAAAAAAAAAACATAGCTTCAATGCATATAAAAAACGTCCCCTCCTTCATGAATTATCGTGTGTTTTCCAATCCGAATAACTGGTTTCTATGACAACCACCTCAAAAAGTAGGTAAGGAATGAAACTGGTAAGCACTCACTTTTGAAGAAGGGTTTTTTTGTTCCAAGCACAGCTTCCTCAAAATTAGTTGATGTAGTTATTTAAAGTTTATGGGCTTCGGCACATTTGCAGCCCTCAAAGAGTACCGAGATGATGCATAGATAAAATGACCCTATTCAGACAAAATTCCAGCTTTCTGACACATATGCATGAAATAGCCTCAATTTAACGTACATATCAAGTCTTTAAAATGAATTTTTGCAGCACGTGTTTACTGGGATGGCCCGGTCCCAAACTAACATGCTGACCCATTGCACCACAGCAATATTCTGACTCAGGACACATCAGCGACCAGTGAAAGTGAATCAGAACATCGATAGCTAACGTTATTTAACATAGAGACAATGACAGTAAAAACATAAAACTGAAAAGACGATGAGCAGCAGTGAAATCCTCCATGCTGCAAATTTATCACATGCTTTTCCGACTGCTTCTTTGTACCGTCAGATCCTCAACGTTGTGTCAGTCCCTGGTTTATTAGTCTGTTGTGAAAACAGAAGGGCCTCCAGCCGCTAAATGTACTTTCGTGTCTCGCGGTTTTCTGTTTGGCTGCAGCCAAAAGGCGTTTTGTAGGCCAACGAGGCTCGACAGACGGCGGCAAAGACTTTCCTCAGGATGGGTTTTCACACGTCGTGCATGATCCTAACCAAAATCTAACCAAGTGGAAAAGGAGGGTCGTTGTATTTATTTTTTTATATATCTAATATTAATCGATTCCGTCGGCTCCCAAGTGGCTCAGTTGGTAAAGGACTGAGCCCTTTGAGTTTTCCAGTTCAAATCCAGCTCATTTCACGTGCTGATTGTGACCAGGAGAGCTCGGTGGCACAGAGCTGACATAATGCAGGTCGGGCTGAGGTGGGTTAAGTCTGCAGAGCGTCTCTCGGATTGTCGCTAACGAGAGACTGACGGTACCGATGAGAACCTCTCGTTCAAGCTGCGATGCCTACAGAGTGGAAAAGAGACTAGCGTCCTCACCATCCATTTCTAGTGGTGAGAGTCCTGGCAATGAGCCAAGATGCATTAGGGCAATTGCCGATTGCAAATTGGAGAGACAAATTGGAGAGAAAAACGGGAAAAATTGTTTGCGTTTCCAAATTAAGGAAAATAAAATAATAATTCAAAAAGATAAACAAACATTAATGGAATCGGACATCGTAACCTCAGGTGGTTTTGTTTGCTGGTTTGCTTGCTCATCATACACATTATTTCATGTAAATTTGCATAGTGTCCTGCCTTAAAACTAAACCACTTTTTACAATTGATGATTTACTGAACCAATGCATTCTAAGTACCTTAACTGCAAGCCTCCTCCTCGCAGTGGTAAGTATTCTATTGTTTTTTAGTGTTCTATCCCCAGCCTCATCTGCTGCTGTTTGTGGTGTGTTTTCTGTGCTCCAGTTACCGAATCTTGATCAACGAAATTTCAATGCTGTGTATGTGCCTGATCCTCCTTGTTTAATTGAATTATGTTAGCCTGAAAGCCCCATTGCGTGCCTTCATTAAGTCGTTCCATCAAATAATTTTTGCATCATTAAATAACAAGAGTACCATCAATGGGGCCAGGGACTAAGGGACCAAGAGGTAAATCAAATCAATAGCAGGAGGCAAGTGAAACCAACAGAGCTTGAACTTCCTGTTTGTCAAGGGATCCCTTTTAACCTGAAGTGGAGTGTCTAACCTAGCCCTTCCGCCATGTTTAATTTTTAACTAAATACATTTCCAGAATAGTCAAGTGTAAATCGGGCCCATGCAATTCTTCTGTGCATGTGTAGGATAATTTTATCTCAAAAATCATATGTCTCATTAAGGAGAGAGTAGCCTTTACAATTATAATCGAGCGTCACTGATGTATAAGGACATCTGAAACAAAAACTACCAGTGTTGACTAGAATGCAGCTCTAAAAAATCCTGGCCGGGCTGCGCGCATTTGCATCAGCAGATATTTAGCAGTTACCTAATGACTTGCCGTTATGATTCACTGAGTCGTGCAAACGAAAAGTGAATCACAAAGCACTTCAGCAACGAGGACAAGCCATCTTATATTGATCAAATGAAACATTATGTTTAGAAAGCACGTCTTTTGTTCAATAACTGAATGAGACATAATTGCCAACGATGGAACCTCACATGAAACAGAAGTCTCTGTTTTTATTTATTTATTCATATTTGTTTATTTATTCTGACTATTCTGCAAAGTTAAACATTTACCTGATGATGCATTTAAAAATTAGGTTAATAACAGTCTTGTTCATCGTATACATGACAGAATTAATTCATTTATTTAACCTTTACAACCTTTATTTAACCTAATTAGGGTTAAACTGATTCTCATTTACAGTTCTTCACAATTACTAACTCACTAAAACTGGTTCTATGAACAATATGCACAAAATCATGGTGCAAAGTTCCAGAAGGAAACCCATATGCACCAACCCAGGTTTAAACATAATTTATCAACAAGCAATCAGGATGCTGAAATGAATAACAAAGGGCCACAGGTATGCTAATCTGTGCTTTAAAACAATGGATGGCAACACCAGAGCCATTGTTTCCCATAAATAAATACAGTAATTACAAAGAAAATATATACCAGAATAAATAACAAGAATGGGATTTGATCAGGCTCTAATCAGGCATGCGCATATAAAAGGGAAAAAAGTGGTTCTAGTTATGAAATTAGATTTAACCAAGGCCAGCCATAAGAACGAATGAATTGTGCCCAGCAGCAGCAGACACATTTGGAGCTGTTAATTCAAGAGAGTGAAAAGAGACTGAAAAACTTTTCTAAAATACAGGGGTGAATTAGGTTCTTATAAATGAACCTGTAACACTGTAGTAGCCAGGGAGTATGAGGTGATGGCCATTTAAAAGCGTGTAAAGATTATAATGATGAGAGAGTAGTTAAGGGGCAGCAGTGATAAATCTAAGAGCAGAAAGATACAGAACCGCAAGTTTAATAAGGGCAGAATTAGAAGGAGCATCCCCATAATCTAAAATTGTTTAAATAAATATGTCAATTGTAAAGCTTGTTGCCATTAATTTATTGGGGGAAAAAAGAAAAAGATAAGTTGAAGCAGATCAATACTTTTTGGGGTCTGTTTATCTAAAACATCCAGATCATTGGCCAAATGCAATGAGAAGCTTTAAGGAATGGACAACATCACGCCTAGCAGAAGATACAAAAAAAGAGTAGAGGTATCAAACACACGTCCTGCTTTAGAACTACTTCAAGCTATCCAGTACCCAGTACCTGGACAAGGTTAATGAGATGAGTGGAACTGATTGCAGAATTGAAGGTTCTGGTAACTCCCGGTCACACTTCTAACTGCTCGCCTGTATTTATTTAAAACGTGCCCGAAAGAGAATCTTTGGAAGCTCGGGCCTTTTTCCACGCAATCCTTCTGCTCTATTAAGCGGGGCATATCAGGGTTAAACCAGGGAGTGCCGCTGATCTTAATCCACCATCTCTTCATAGGAGCAGGTTAATTAATTATTGCAAGAAAACTATCCATTAGAAAAGTCCATGAATCCTCGACAGTAGGAATAAGATTTATTTTGTTCCAATCAGATGAGATGAGATTAAATGAAGCCATGAAAAATTAAAACAAAAGCGGCCAGATATTTGCTGAACCGGTTTGTGAGAATAATAACAAGCAGAGTTGAGTTCTCAGGTTAATTAAGGTTGATTCGGGTGGGTCCAGTTATAAACAATCCAACTGACATGTGTTAGCAAAGAGAGCTAATTTATTGGCAGTATGCAAGTAAAACCTTTCGTCAACACCGAAGCATGGGGAGATTTTTCTTGTACACCGACTGCAAGAAAGGAACATGCCACAATTTAACAGATTAGTGTAGCTTGGTTTGACGGCGATGCAGTTATCTAAGCCTACAAAATGAATTCAGAATTCAGACTTAAAACAAATAAATAACTAAACATAAGTAAATAAATAAAACCTCATTGAAGGGAAGTATTGATGGACGTTACGTCAGCGTTCGAGTTTGATTAGGTTTCCCTTGGGGTGTGTATCCAGCATTGCACGTTTGCCCTCATCAGCTGGATTAATTGTGGACCATCACAGATAAAAAAACAGAGATCTATGTTGGAATTGTCCTTCAGAGAGACTTCTGAATGAGGGGAAATAACTAGCATTTCAGTGTGCATTACACAAACAAGTGACGGCCGACGTCAAATGAGTTGCATTTGGTTTAAGGCTAATTAATGGGACTGTACATCACTGCCCACGCATTATGAATGTGTGTAATTTAAGCACAATACCGGTTCTACCCATTTGTTTTTGAAAACATACTTCAAAAGATGCAAGTACAAGAAGTTTTCAAAATGATCGTGTCCCTGTTATAACCGTTTCTGTAATTTGAAATAGAAAAATTAAAGCAGAGCCAAATGATCCTGGCTTTGGTACTCTAAATTACAAACTAAATGCACACAATTCACCAACTGACATCCTCAACAGATTGTTTCCGACTGGAATAAATCCATAGGAAAATTAATACCCAGTGCAGAGACTAAGTAATGACAACAATGGAACTTTACGGCACATACTGAGAGGTATAAAATCAAATAGAAATCTGAAAAATTATTCATGCAAACTAATCTACCAATGAGAGAGCAAACAGTTAAGTGCCTCACTCAACCCTTGCATAATTTGATTGTGCTTTACAAACCAATTCATCCAGAACTTAAAGTAATCATAAAACAGTGGAGATAATTGAAGAAACTAGTCATTGGATTATGAATCAGGAATGCACTGTACAAATCCAATCTTCCTCTTATTTAAAAGCAAACTTAACAGAATTCACATTGGGGAAGACCATTGGTGGAAGAAATTTGTATCAGCAATTTCAGCTATTATATATGAAACCCCTTTTAATTGTTTGCGGAATGGAACTTACCTCAGATATGGAATTTGTTTGAAATTAATAGTTCATAAACTAATCTATTGTAATTAATTGTGAAGTGCATATTACATCATTTATATGAGGATTTGAATGGCATATGGGAATATTATTGGCCAAAATATAACTGAATCTCCAAAATGCCGTAAGATGTATTTTATTTTGGTTAATGCTTGTAACATAATATGTTTTTTTCTACTTTGCCTACTTCTTATGACACCTCATATAACCATGCAATTATTGAAGACTATTCCAACAATCAAATGTTCATTATTAATTCAAATGCAAAGAATCCAGGGATTCTGAAAATAGTGTGTCAGAGTGTCAGATTTTTCAGTTCTTTTAATTTCAACTTTGTGTGAAAAATTAAAACATTTCTTTACATCTGTTTGGAATAACCATTAATATTTTTTATTCACTTTTAATAATAATCACTTTGTAAATGTAACATATGTAGATTAAAACCAAAGCATTTTGGTGGTTAGTTATTTTTAAAACCAGGACAAAATCTAGAGACTTCACGATGTCTTCATAGAAACTACGCATCTCTAAGGCCAAAATGCTATTTCAAAACAATTTCAAAATGCATCAAAAGCCATTACAGCTCTGCAACTTTTTATGCAAAGAAAGACTAATGAGAGCTGACAACAGCTTCCCTTGGGAGGGGTGACAACAGAGGACAATGAACCAGGATCGAAAGCCAAAAGGGAATTACCATCTGACTGGAGCGAAGGAAATACCTCCACCCCCATCTTCAATATGTCAGAGAGATAATTACTTAAATTTAGCTGCTATCCCCATTCGTGTAGGGGAACGCAAGTTCCCCATGGGGCATTGTAGTACAGGAGTGGGTAAATGAGGCAAAAGCAGCTCATTAACTCCAAACCCAGAGTTTTTTGGGTTTTTTTTCACCCCCTACTTACTCTGCACTGCTCCAATAATTTACACCACATAAAAATAATTGAAAATTGTCTGTGCTAAATTCTATAGGGAGGAGCTTGGAGGGGTGGGGGGGGGCTATTGGAAGAACTAACAGATTTCTATTCATGCATTACAATACGTTTTTGTTACAGGTCTACTTAAAGGCCCGGTAAACCTTTAAAAATTACAGATTCCCCCCCCTCCCCCCCCGCCCATAACCGTTTCTCATTTTTAAAATTTCCCCTATTCACTTCGTAATGAGCCATGCTATGAATGCATTAACATGAGATATAGACAGAGTTCCTCTGCACTCTGAATTGTGGCTGCGAATGATTTTGCTATCAGCATTAATGCAGACTGTAAAAGTGCCTGCGGTTTCTCCCATGTCCGTATGACCCTGTCAGTTTTGGAGGGGAAATCGCTCCGTGGAGATCTGTCACAGGTTGTTTGACTACAGGACACCTTTCCCCATCTTTAAATCATCCCTTCCATTACAGTAACGCACGCCATTATTGGCACAAAGCCTTCAATTTATACTATCATTTGAAAAAATCAAATTTTTATTTAAAACTGCATATTATTAACATTGATGGCAACATTATGGACAAATTTAAACAGCTAGGGTTTTTGGTATTCACCACACAGCAGGCCTGCACAGGATCTTGAGAAAACCCTGAATCCTGAAAAACATG